>JAVHLU010000124.1:0-91201 GCA_036785755.1 Colletotrichum ledebouriae
ATTTATTAAGGTTTATATAAACCTTATAAGATTATTATAGAATCTTTTAAGATATACCTTCGGTATTCTTACACTAAGTATATAGGATATAGGTACTAGAGTAGGATAAGATTATTATTTACTCTAGTACTATCTTTTATAAACTTATAATAAAGCTAGTAAAATACTATTATATATTACTACCTAGTAAGGGCTTATAGTTATAATACTATACTTATAGTATTATAGAGTAGATATAATAAATATATTTATAAATTAGAGAGACTAACTCTCTTGAGGAGAACTATATAATATATACTTATACTATAGCTTTTATATAAGACCCCCTTAGAGGAGGTATATTAGAGTTATCTCTATAGCCTTACCTAGACCTAATAACTATTACTAAAGTATAGAATAGACCTATAGATGATTAGAAGTTATAAGTAGAGGTAGTATTTAATAAGATATATACTTTAGTTAAAAAGGGAGTTTTATAGTTTATTAATAAGAAAGAGGTACTGGTACTAAAAGGCCTCTACTTATTAGCTAAGTAGGTATAGAAGTATAAGAAAGCTTATAGTATATTTATAAAGTATAAAGCGTAGATTATAATAAGGGGCTTCTTATAAGTCTCTAGGCGCGACCTTACCTAGATATATACCTCGATATTATAAATAGTATCTTAGTAGATCCTATTAGTATATATATATAGGAAGGGGTATTTTATATAATAATAAGACTTTATCAGTACGTACTTAAATAGAGAGCTAGAGGAGGTAGTATATATAATACCTTTCCTATTAATCAAGGAGTTTTTTATAAGCCTATAATATCCTAAGCTAGCTACTTTATATAAGTATAAAGTAAATTAAGAATAAGTTATTAGACTTTATAGGGCTCTATATAGGTTATAATAGAGTAGGAGGTAGTAATAAAAGAAGCTATAAGAGATCTTTAAATAAGCAGGGTCCGTACTACTATATTTAAATAATATAACCTGTTATAATAAGACTCTTAATATTATAATAGCTATATATATTAATAATATCCTAGTATATAAACTAGAAGTAGCTCTTAGCGCTATTTATAGGTATATAAGTAATAAGATTAAGGTTAATAACCTTAGGGTATTTAGTAACTTCCTTAGTATGTAACTTATTTTTAATAAGGGATATTAGAAGATTATTATTAGTTAAGAGATATATTTAATAGATATAATAAAGGAGTTTGGAGTAAAGGTTAGATTTATAAATATACTTCTTAATATAAGGGCGCTTAACTTTATAATCCTTAGTATAGGTATTATACTAGACCTAGAACTCTAAGCATAGTATAAGAGAGTACTTAGTAAACTTAGCTTTAGAGTACTTATAATATAGCTAGATCTCTCTTTTAGTATAAAGCTATAGGTATAATTCTCCTATTACTTAAATAAATTCTATAAGAAGGGTATAGAGCGCTTAATATAATATATTAATATAAACCCCTCTTTAGTAATAAGTTATAATAATAAGTATAGGGATAGAGACCTAAATAAATAGGGTCTCTATAGCTATATTAATAATAACTATACTAGCTATAAGGATATAGTGCGCTTAATAATAAGTTAAGTATTCTTTATAGCTAATAAGCTAATCTTATAGAAATCTTAATAATAAGTAATAATCTCTAAGTTATTTATAAAAACTAAGTATTATATATATATAGTATTATTTACTACTTTAGAAGCGCTTTAGATATATAACTTCCTAAGTAAACCTAGTATAGATCTTAGAGGGCTTTTTTATATATAAGTAGATACTATAGGAGTAATTATTACAAGGGGTTAGACCCGAGTTTATTTAATAAGAGGTTATTATAATACTATTTATTTAAGCTAAAGAGGAAAAGGGGAAGTTTTCCTCTCTAGTAGAGATTTTATTAGTTTATAGGGAATAACTAAGTAAGCCCTAGGTAGGTCTTAGGTAGCTCCCTAAGGTAGTAAACCTAGGTAGGAGCCTAAGTAGGCTTAACCTAGGTATAGCTTATAATACTATCCCCCCTCCTAGCTAGTCCCCCCTTAGGTATAAGCTAGGTTATTATTATTATTTATAATTAGCTTATATAAAGCTTTATACTTATTTATTATAGTAATCTCTATAATAGCTTCTACTAGCTCCTAAGTAAGCTCTATTTACCCCTCCTACTTAACTAGGATCTCGCGCCTCTACTCTCGCCTAACTACTTTTTATTATATTATATATATCTCCTATATATACTACTTAAATTCGCTATTATTAGCTATAATTAGGAGTAGCTAGGGATCTATCCTTATCTAGGTAAGTAGGGGGTCCTCTAGTACCCTCTAGACGAGGTTTATATAAAACCTTAGGTAGATATTACTAGGTATATCTAACTTAATAATATATAAGCTTAGGACTCTTATTATAATATATTTATAATATAACTATAATAGCTTCTTATTAAGCCTAGGGCTTCTATAGTTAGCTATTAAAAGCTAAACCTTATTACCTACTAAGTATTCCTCTATAGCTATCTTATTTTAGTTTATATTCTCCTTACTATATTACTAAGCTATTATAATACTTATTTAAATAAAGTTTATTACTTCTTATAGTCTTATTACTAAGAGGGTAGCTATTATATCCCTAGAGGGGGTCTCTTATATTATATTATTTATAATAAGTATAAGGTTAGTATAATACCTATATTCTAAGAAAAATAATAAGAGCTTAGTTATATTACTAACTTTATTATAGAGCGCTAGCTAGGTAGTAGGTAGGAGCTACCCCTAGTTATTCTATATCTAGGTTATAAATACCTATAAGATAGCCTATATCTCCTAGTTCTACCTCTTAATATTACTATTAGTCTATAGGTAGTATATAGTATTTAATAGTCTCTTTATACTAATAAAGTAATAGAATTTAGCCTAGAAGTAGTTTATCTAATTAGACCTTTAATTATTAATAATATTATATAGGAACTTATAGAACTAGAAGTAGGAGGTAAGGAACTAGTAGGTATAAGCTTCTACCTCTATAATACCTATCTCCTCTAATATTACTAACTTACCTAGCCTATTTATTATAACCTATAAGTATTAGCTAGTATTATCCTTTATAAGTAATAAGTTTATAATAAAGTCTATTAAGAGGTCTAAGTATAACTAGGTAGGTACTAGTAGTAGCTTTAGGAAACCCCTCTTAGCTTACCTCTAGATATATATCCCTCTATAGATATTATAGTTCCTTATAAATCTCTATATTATTTATAATTACCCTAGCTAGTAGAACTACTAGCTTACTATTTCTTATATACTATTATAACCTAGGTAAGTAGTTATATTTAAGTTATAGCTCTATTAAATAATTTTTATATAGAGCTCCCCTAGTAGGTTATTATTATCCTCCTTACTAAGTACTTATAGCCTCCCTCTAAATATTAGCCTCCTCTAACTATTAATATTATACTTACTAATTTAGACCTTAGCCTTTATATCTAATAAGAAGCTCTAAAGCTAGTAAGTAACTATATAATATATAGCTTTATATATTATATTCTTTTTTATAATTTCTAGCTATAATACTTATAATTTAGGGTTATTATTAAAGATTATAATATCTAGGATATTAGTATAGCCCTTCTAACTTCTCCTTACTAAGGGACTAGCTATAAGATCCCTATAGGGGTAGGCGTGGTTTAGTATTAGTTATAAGACCCTTCCCTACTTCTACTTATTATCCTACCCTTATAATATATCTTATTCTCTCTAAGAGAGGATATTAGGAACTATTACTTCCTTATTAGAGTAGTATTTAATAGTAAAGTTATACTAAGATAGCTCCTCTACTTACTAGCTCTAGCGCTTTATAAAGCGCTACTTCTTTATAAAGTACTTAAGCCCCTAGTAATTAGTTAGTATCTTAAAAGTAGTTATATTATATAGCTCTACTCTTAATATATATAAATAAGAAAGAACTACTAGGAGCTCTTTATTATAAATAAAGTAGTTATACTCTATAAGTAAGAGCTTCTATAAGTAGAATACTATAAGATACTAAGTACTCTCTAAGTTAACTTATAAGAGTACTCCTCTTAATATAAATCCTAAATAGTTAGTTTTAATAATAATCTTATTTTCTAGATTAAACTAGTAGAATACTAGCTAGGTATTAAAGAGCTACTTAAGCTATAAGAAGGCTTATTCTTAGTTATCTCCCTATTAGAATATTATATTCTTCTTAATAATTAATATAAGTAGTTTAATAATATCCCTATATTTTAGTATAAATATATTATAGTAGTTTATAAACCTTAAGAAGCTTTAAATACTTTTAAAAGAAATAAGAGGTAGCTACTTAGTAATTACTTAGAGTTTTTTAAAGTTATAAGAGAGACTCTCTCTAATAGTTATTATAAATCCTATATACTTAACCTTCTTTATTAAGAACTTATACTTTATAAGATTAAAGTTTAACCTAGTATTTACTAGCCTCTAGAAGACCTCCTAGACCTTTTTCTTATAGTCTTTCTTTATTTTATTAGAATAAATTAATATATTATTTATATAAGTAGTAATAACGTTATTAAGGAAGTTTTATAAGGTACTATTAATATATTACTAGAAGCTAGTAGGGGTATTAATTCAGCTAAATAAGTAAATTACTTATTTAAATAACTTATACCAGGTATAAAATATAATTCTCTTTTAATACTTCTCTACTACTTTTAACTTATAAAAAGCTATTATTATATCTAGTTTAGTATATTACTTAGCTATACTTATTTAATATAGTATTTTAGAGATTAATAAGAGGGGGTAGTAGTTTTTCCTAGTAATTATATTAAAGGTTTTATAATTAATATAGAAGTAGATTCCTCTACCTAGCTTCCTTATAAAGAGTATTAATATCTTAATAAATAAGCTACTAGCTTTAATAAACCCCTTATTTAAGAGGTTTTATAAGGTTTTATTTAATATTAATAGCTCTTTTCTTAATATATTATAAAGGGAGCTCTAAGGGAGTAGTAACTCTCTTCTATCTAGTCCTAATATAAGGTTAATCTAGGAATTTACTCCTAGTTACCTAGGGGGTAATAAGTAAGTCTTATTAGGGTTAAATAGGTTAGAAAACTCGCTTAAGATCTAGCTTAGTAAATAGTATTATTAATCCTCTTTTAGTTTTAAGTTTAAGGCTTTCTTAATATTAGCTAAGCTAATAGCTTATACTAGTACTTTTATAATACCCTCCTAATACTTACCCTATTATCTCGCTAGGTATTAGTAGATTATAGAGAATAAGGGTATATTAAGGAACCTTATAGCCCTTTTTTCTTTTATAAGGGGCGTTTCTTCTTAATTCTTTAAGTATAGCTTAACTTACCCCCTTTTATAATATACTTAGTAAGCTATAATATTATAAATAACCTAGTTCTATTCTATTTAAGGGCGCCCTAAGAGGATACTAGGGTCTAAGCTATTAACTATATATATAAAAATATACTAGGTATAACTACTTATTTCTAAGTTAAATATTACTATACCTAGAGTATTACTTAGTAATAGTTTACTAAGTGTATACCTCCTTATAAATTAGTATTTTTTTTTAATATATAGAAAATAAAAATTTTAAGCTAGGGAAAAGTTAATTATTATATAAGTATTACTCCTAATACTTATTAAAATATAAGCTAAATATCCTCTATTAACTCTAACTTAAATAATAATAAGCTTATTATTAGCTAGTTATTCCTATTTATATTTTTCTTAACTTAATATCTCTTCTTTAGTAAGCTCTAGGGCTTAATTTTACTCTAGAGTTAGTCTTTTCCTAACTCCTTTTTTTCTTTTAAGAAGTTAACTATTACTTAGTAGTTATTTATAACCTTATAATATATTAGTTCTTTTTTTAAGGTTTTTATTTTTATAACCCTAGGTAGCTAGTTCTCTTTACTAGGGTAGCGCTAAGTAATATAACCTCTAATTTTATAAGTATAATAAGTATAAGAATCCCTTATACCTTTCTAAGGTTATTAATATTATACTAAGGAGGTACTTAAAGAGGACCTAGAGTTTTAATAGTTATAATATCTAGCTTCTTTAACTTATAAGATATATATAGCTCTAGTTATATAAATATCCCCCTTAGTATTCTTAATAAAAGGTCTCTAGTAAGTTACTAAGTAGTTACTAGAGACTTTTTAGCGCTCTATTTTCTATATAATACTCTAAACCTTTAAGAGCTAGCTATTATAATTAGCTAGTAGGTTAATAGTAATTAGCTAATCCCTTAGCTTAGGGATAAGGGAGGCCTCTAGAAATAAGATCTAGATTTAACTTAGCTAGTTTATATTACTTATATTAGCTAGTATTTACTTAAATCTTTATAAGAAAGTTACTAGGGATTTATTCTCTTTTTACTAGAAGGTTTATAATTAGGCTATAGCTTATAATTAGATATTTAAATTCTTATATATTTAATCTAAGTAGATTATAAAGTCCTTAGGGTTATATTTTCCTCTACTCCTCCTAGCTCTATAGAAGGTAGAAACTACTTATTAGAGTATAATATCTATAGGAGTTAATAAGGTATTATATCTCTATATTAATAATATAGAATACCTCATATATAATAATTTTATACCTTATTTAATATATCTAGGTAATATATTCCTTCTACTTACTTAAAAGTTTTAAGGGTAGAGGTAGAGGCTTCTAGAATATTATACTAAGTATTACAAGTACCTTACTAGTAGTACTTATAAGGGTTTATATAGCTATATATTAGCTATTCCCTTATTTAACCTCTTATAATTATTACTAGAGGGACTCTATTATTATTATTAAATTAGCTTATAATAGCTTATCTTAAGTTTTAGCTATATTATTATTAATTATTTTACTAATTAGTAGGGAGTAGCGCTTTACTTATTATTATTATTATTATAATAATAAGCTTAAATATATAAGAGGTTAGACCTAAGTTTATCTAATAAGAGGTTATTATAATACTATTTATTTAAGCTAAAGAGGAAAAGGGGAAGTTTTCCTCTCTAGTATAGATTTTACTAGTTTATAGGGAATAAATAAGTAGGCTCTAGGTAAGTCCTAGGTAGCTCCCTAAGGTAATAAACCTAGGTAGGAGCCTAGGTAGGCTTAACCTAGGCGTAGCTTATAATAATTATATTTATAGAAGAGGAGTTTATAAATAACTATATAAAATATATATATGTTTATGACTACTTTATATAAGAGGTTACTAAATAGGGCGAGGTTGATTTTAGATATATATTATTAATAAATAATATAACTAACTTATTTATAAAGCTACTTAGGAGGATAATCTTTAAATAACTCTATAAGAAGAGTAATATAAAGCTATTTAGAACTAGTATTACTATAAAGGAGTATATTAAGGCTAGTTAAGCTTTATAAAACTAAGCTCTTAGCGAGGAGGAGTATTATAACTATAAGTAATATTATATTATAATAATTAAGTATATATATAATATAATATTAGGTAATATATAAGTTAGAGGTATTATAAGTATATAAGGGCTTATTATATATAAAGGTATATAATAGGAGCGTAGGTTATACTATAATTATATATAAGGGTAGCTTCGCTTATATAACTATTAATCACACGCTCGTTTGACCCCGGTTTCTGACCCCTAACTGTGCATGGGATCCTTGTTGTTACACCCTAGACGTTATGAGTTGCCATTACCGATGCGGCCTATACCTCAGCTTACCCCTCCGCAAAACCTCAGCTTACCCCCTCCACTTTTAGCCGCATAGACTAGTTTTATACTATAACTATAGTATGTTTTAAATATGCTAGAGGTATATTTAAGTATATATAAGATATGCTAAAGGTATATTTAAAATATATTTATAATATATTATAAAAATATATTAGTATATAGGTTAGGGTTAGGTAGGGTTAGTAGGGTTAGTAAGGTTAGTTATAAGGCTTAGGGTTTAGTTAGAATAAGGGTTATATAAGGGTTTATTTTATATAAGTTTATATAGCATATTTAGAATATATTTAAAGCATATTTAGATTATAACTTAGGTAAATTCAAAAGGTACTTCTAGGTATTATACGTATTTTCTATAGAAGGTCGGCTTACCCCCCTTAAGTAGGCCTAGCGTTGCGGCGCGCCTGCTGAAGGTGGTATAGTGTAGTGGGGAGGGGTAAGATGAGGTTTTGCGGAGGGGTAAGTTGAGGTGTAAACCGGCCGCCGATGCGACTGCTGCTGTTGCTGTTCGCATGATGCCTGCGACTGATTCAGACGATGCACATCAAGCAGTACAGCGCAACATGATGCGATTACTCGGGATCGAGGTGTTCTGTCTCATCGGGATCGGATCCGGCGTCTCCCCCGCCAGAAGCTATTCGTGTTGCTTGAGATAGGCAGGCCGATACAGATACGGTGCCGTCGTGGTGATATGCGGTGGCTTGCACACAATTGTCAAGACTTCCTGATCAAGGCCCTGTGAGAATCGCCGCACGATAGCGGCGCAGCGAACGTGGTTCCTGGAGGGTCCCTGGGGCAAGGGCCTAGAAGGGGAGCGAACCGAATCTGCCTCTATCTCAAGGTTCCTTGCCTTACACTACCTTACCTCATAGGTAGGCTTGCAATCCTTCATCATCGCAGCTAATACTCTGTACCTCGTGCGTCGCGAAGAGAGGTTTGCCTGGGACTCGGGAGCCAATAGAGACATCCAATACCAAAGGCAAGGTGCCTTTGCTAAGCTTGACATCAGCCATCTCCTTTGGCCAAGGTACCACCACCACCACCACCACCACCACCACCAACAACAACAACAACAACAACAACAACAACAACAACAACAACAACAACAATGTATGAACACGGCTCGATTGCCTTTGGAAACTAAACATCATCAGATCTGGACGGCACGGCAGCAGACAGCTGGTCCATACACGAGCTTGAGCTGATTCATTGAGAAATACATTGTAAATAGTCCGACTCACCTGAAGACTCCGGAATGCTGTCTTTCTCAATCCATTCAAAGGTTTTACATACTATGTATCGGTGTATCTGTAAGGGGGTGTGGGTAATGGACTTGCATCATTCATCCCTGAACCCACTGGGGCCTGGGACCCTCACCGTGAATGAAGCTAGACATAGTGGAGGGCTCCAATTATCCAGGGCCGTTGCTTCGAATTCTTCCGTTCCTGCTACGGCGAAGCATAAGGACGGCGATGAAAAAGGCACCTGCGACTGCATTTGCGATGCTGCTAGCTTGCGGTCGCTGGAAGTTGAGCAAACTATCAAGTCCGGTCTTCCATAATTTCGCGCCGGCTTACGTCTCAATCGACTTCAACTACAAGGTAGTCTCCATCTCATCTGAAAGCGTAGACTACAGAGGCATCTACGGCCAGGTCAGCTCCCAGGACTCCCGCCTGTGCCGAGGACATTTACCGCAGCGACGCCCGTACCCGCAACCTAAGGTTCTTATTTTGCTGACGGTTAACCAGGCCCTGCTTTGCTTCAGTTTGGACAAGTGAGCGCTTGATGAGTCTAAGTGAAGCTCGCCCTACGAGACTCTGCGGTCTGCCAACCCCAAAATAGCCTCCTGCGTTTGGTTTGGCTCCCTGAGAGCCAGGGCTAAGGTGCCGCGAGGCGAGAGCGCAGTACAGTCGGGCGTAGCTTGCGCCTTGGTAGATGCTGGCAAAGAAACTTCGGTAAAGTCCCAACGCACCGCGCTCCACCTCTTCATGCTCGCCGCCGCCTCCCACTCGATTGTGCGGAATCGTTCGGGATTATCATACGCCGTGATAAATGCAGACGCGCAATAGCCACGAGATGAGTCCACTTGCGCGCCCCCCCAGAACGAGCATACACAATTCCTTCGGTATGGGCAGCCAGCGCGTGCTCAGCGCAAGCTTACCATCCGCGAGATTCCGATGGACCCAATCTCTGGTCAATTACTGCATCCTCTCCAACTTGTTTCCGCCTTGATCCTTAGTTAAGGGCCTTTTGAGATTCAAGCCGAAGTTGAATCTTTGCAGAATATCTGAGGCAAACCTTGGTTTCGCGACAACGAGGCGCGCTTCAAGACCCAGCATCTAACGTGGCTAGACATCTACCCACGTGACCAGAGCTTCAATGTCGCAGGCCTCGATGATGGTTGTAGAGACCGTGTTAGCTGTGAAAGGTCGTACCCAAAACATCTCAGTAGATCTCTGCCATTGGGCTTCGCCGTTGCGCTTTCATGAGAACAGCGGCTCGGGCTGGCGGCGGATGAAGCCTGTGCTAGCGGGTAGGCGTTTCATTCTCCGCGACCTCAGGTCCTTCCTTCTATGCATACTCCCTGCGTAGGTCGGTGCAACCGACCATCGAGCCAACGGATTCTCGAGCGGGACCCTGAATGATGTCTTCAAACGATAAATCAATTACCAGATGAGAGGGAATGAACTCATGGCAAACGTGTGTATAGCTTTTGGATAGAGTTTGATAAATTCGAGTTGATAAATGTTTCTGAGACATTACTGCCAAAACAGCCACGTCCTGAACATAGTGATGGCCGGGCTGCTTCGTGACCGAGGACACGCGCTAAAGCCCTTCGGTGACCGTCAAACCGAGTCACGTGAATGCGCGACGCTTTGGCTCCTGGGGTCCTGCTGCAGTCTGCCAGCTGCCAGGCTCCCCTGTGCTTGCCTCACATCACCGAGTCTTGAAGTTTGAGCACGCCAGACCGTCGCGCATCGAATTCGCCATTATCGCGACCTCATCACCAAGACTGGTCGTGGCTGGAATAGATGATCGCAACTTGATTGGCTCGGTTTACTATGCTGGACACTTCCTCTCGTTGCCTCCAATAGTGATCCCACCGATTTCAGCGTTCCGTCACCTAACCTATCTTTCTCATTTCGGTGGGCCTCATTCACTGTCGATCGTCCACCAGAAAGTCCATCGTCAACTCAGCGGCGCCTTGCATCTCCAGCCGATTTCGAGGACTCAGCATTGCGCTCTCAGTACCCGTTGTCATTTTTCGGGTTTGGTCGACATTCGCACTCGCCCTTCGGTTGACCGACGGCCTGCAGCCGTTTTATCGTCAGAATGAAGTTCTTTATCGAGTGAGCCTTGTCTACATGTCCACGAAGCTCTGGCGACATAGCTAATTCTCACAGTGATCTACCCATTCTGTTTCCATACCCGAGGATATATCCAGAGCAATATGCGTGAGTGATCCTTCCCGAGTGCCTAGGTTGGGCGGGTCGCTAACCATTTCTCGACTCCAGCTATATGTGCGACCTCAAAAGTATGCTGCCTCTCTTCGTCCCCAGACTCATGCGAAAAGTGCTAATGAGTGCTCTCATTTTGCAGAAACTCTGGATGCAGGCGGCCACTGCGTGTTGGAAATGCCCTCGGGAACAGGGAAGACAGTATCGTTGCTCTCCCTCATTGTAGCGTACCAGCAGCACAACCCAGAACACCGCAAACTCATCTACTGCTCGCGTAGGCGGAGTTTCTCTCATCTGCAAAGCTGTTCGTCATTCCTGACCGCTCATAGGTACCATGTCAGAGATCGAGAAAGCCCTGGCTGAGCTCAAGGCCCTGATGAAATACCGAGCTCAAGAGCTGGGCGAGGAGGAGGAATTCAGAGGGCTTGGCTTGACAAGTCGAAAGAACTTGTGTCTTCATCCCTCGGTCAAGCAGGAAAAGAGTGGTGCCATTGTAGATGCTCGTTGTCGGAGTCTTACGGCTGGCTTCGTAAAGGAGAAGAAGGAACGGGGTGAGAATGTTGACCTCTGTGTATACCACGACGTAAGTGCTCAGCAAGTGGAGGGACTATCACAGCACATAGCTGATGTTCTCAGAATTTGGACCTTCTCGAGCCGCACAACCTTATTCCGAACGGTGTTTGGACGTTCGAGGGCCTCTTGAGATATGGCGAGCAGCACAAGCAGTGTCCCTACTTCACTGCAAGACGCATGGTGAGATCTCGGATACACGTAGTGGATTTTTTATCGTGATGCTAATCTCGACAGATGCAATTCTGCAACGTCATTATCTACTCGTACCACTACCTCCTAGACCCCAAGATTGCAGAGAGGGTGTCGAGGGAGCTTTCCAAAGACTGCATCGTCGTCTTTGACGAAGCCCACAACATTGACAACGTCTGCATTGAATCTCTCAGCACCGACATCACAGAAGACTCCCTGCGAAAGGCCACCAGAGGTGCGCAGAACCTGGAGAGGAAAATCTCAGAGATGAGAGACACGGATCAGGAACAACTGCAAAACGAGTACCAGAAGCTTGTCGAGGGATTACGAGATGCTGATGAGGCGCGTCAAGAGGACGCCTTCATGGCAAATCCAGCGCTACCGGATGATCTGCTCAAGGAGGCGGTGCCAGGCAACATCAGGAGAGCAGAACACTTCGTAGCCTTCCTCAAGAGGTTTATCGAATATCTCAAGGTCGGTGTGGCTTTCTTCACACAGGGCCCACGATACTGACAGTGATACAGACGCGAATGAAGGTTAGACACACGATTTCAGAAACGCCTCCGTCCTTCCTTGCACATCTGAGAGAGTATACTTTCATCGAGAAGAAGCCACTACGGTTTTGCGCTGAAAGGTTGACGTCTCTTGTGAGAACGCTAGAGCTCACGAACATTGAAGACTATCAGCCATTACAAGAGGTGGCCACATTTGCGACTCTAGTGGCAACGTACGAGAAGGGGTTCCTTCTCATCTTGGAGCCTTTTGAGTCAGAGACCGCCGAAGTGCCTAACCCAGTTCTTCACTTTACCTGTCTTGACGCTGCCATCGCAATCCGGCCGGTCTTCGACAGATTCAGCTCCGTCATCATCACATCAGGAACCATTTCTCCACTGGAGATGTACCCCAAGATGCTCGGCTTTTCTACCGTGGTACAAGAATCGTACAGCATGACCTTGGCGAGAAGATCCTTCTTGCCTATGATAGTAACTCGCGGAAGCGATCAAGCGTCGGTATCGACGAGTTTCCAGGTTAGAAACGAGCCAAGTGTGGTTCGCAACTACGGCAATCTTCTGACCGAATTCGCCAAAATCACACCCGACGGCATGGTGGTCTTCTTCCCCTCCTACCTCTACATGGAGTCCATCATCAGCATGTGGCAGGGAATGAACATTCTCGAAGAGGTCTGGAAGTACAAACTGATCCTCGTCGAGACACCCGATGCCCAAGAGACTTCGCTAGCCCTGGAAACGTATCGAACGGCGTGCTGCAACGGTCGCGGCGCTGTGCTCCTCTGCGTCGCTCGAGGCAAGGTCTCGGAGGGTATCGATTTCGACCACCAATACGGCAGAACTGTGCTGTGCATCGGCGTACCATTCCAGTACACCGAGTCCCGAATTCTCAAAGCTCGACTCGAGTTCCTGCGCGAGACCTACCGAATTCGCGAGAACGACTTCCTTTCTTTCGATGCCATGCGACACGCCGCCCAGTGCCTGGGTCGCGTCCTGAGAGGGAAAGACGACTACGGAATCATGGTGCTGGCCGACCGCAGATTCCAGAAGAAAAGGGCGCAGCTGCCCAAGTGGATCAATCAAGGGTTGCTCGACGCCGATACCAATCTCAGTACAGATATGGCCGTCAGCAGCGCTCGTCGTTTCCTCAAGCAGATGGCTCAGCCATTCCGGGCTAAGGACCAGGAGGGTGTGAGCACATGGAGCTACGACGACTTGATGAAGCACAAGGAGAAGATGGACCTAAAGAGAATTCAAGAGCTAGAGAACGCCGCTGTCAACGGCGCGACTGAAGGAGTTGACGAATACGGCATTGATGACGATCTCGACCAGGAGTTGATGGAGATTGATGATGGATTCTAGAACCCGCCCGAGGCTGTGTCAACGATGAGGGCGGTAGATGGCCGAACGACGCACTGACACTGGTCGAAAGGGACGGGGAAAATCCATGCACAATGAAAAGTTCGTCTGGGAAGAAAGCCACTCAATACAGTGTTGATTCATCGTGCAAGCATCGCTCTACGGGATGAACGGTCCAGCGCCATCGATCATGCGTCTATAATTGCAAAATGTCGCCTAAACAATTACATCTTCGTTGCCTTCTGCACCCTCATCGCAGGTATCGTGTTCTGTCGCCCCGGTTTCCTTCCTACCTCCATGCAGAGCATGCGAATGAAATCCCGGCTTGTCCAGTAGCAGGTATGTGCGCTAAGCATGTTCAGGTACTGAATTTCCAGGGGCCCTCCGCCATATCTCAGGTAATAATCAATTTGGCCATTGTCGTTCAATAAGAAAGCCTTCCTTTCGGCAATCTCCTCTCTTGTGAAGTCGTGGACTTCAAGCTCGAGTTGCGACGGCAGACGAGCGACAGAAGGCTTTGGTACAGAAGCAGGCGCAATAAGTGCTGGGGCTGGCGCTGTACCCGGAACGAGGCTTCGCATGGCGTTGCCCATGGACCTGAAGATGGAAGTCGCACTCGACGGGACATGAGCGACCTTGAGACTGGCGGCGTACACCGGGTCGATGGTGCCGTTCAGCAAGTAAGCGATGGGATCCTCCTTTGCCAGCACATTGTAAATGTTGTCCACGGCAATGCAGCCAAAACGACCAGGCTGCCCCGTCACGTCCAGCGCATGTACGTCGCTAGGATCTGCGCCGGGCTTGGCGCGGCCGTGACGAGGTTGGAGCATACCTCTTTCGAGCAGCAGAAAGAAACCTGCCGGGCTTCCAACTAGGAATAGGTTGTTCGTGTCGAACTCGAAGAAATCGGCTTGTGGTAGCTTCGTCGACAAGTCTAATCGAGGAACGCGTGTGGGTTGACGGGACAAGATCTCAATGGCCATGGCACTGCCAAGTGAATGGCCGATGACGTGAACACGGCCCTTCTCAGCAAAACCAGGATTATTGTAACACCAGAGGCGATACACACGGTTGGCCTCCGTGACGAGGGCGTTGATCATCTTACCCTTGTGATGGGACATGTAAAACGGAATGTCAAACATGACATCCGAAATCATGCTTCTCACAGCAGGGATACTGCTGGGCTCGATGTCCTTCAGACTGAATCCGTCAGGAGCATGGGTGGCCTTGTCTGCTTCTGTCATCGGACCACCATCTTCGAATGACAAAGTGTGGCGCCAATTGATGGGGAGCACCATGATGCCGTTCTGATCCTCTCTCAAAATGCTCTTGATTGCCGGGCTGCTTAGCTCCATGTTTACTTCCCGGCGGAAAGCGTTGATGGCGTGTGTGAAATGGAAGCTTTCTACTCTCTCGGCGAATTTCTGCCCGATGCCGTGGACAACCAGTACGAGATCAGTTACCTGTCTTCGCTCCTTTTCGAATTGACATGCAGCGCACGTATCCTGTCCAGCAGCTTCAGGAGCATCACTAGGTGACAAAGCTGGCTGATCGGCTGTTTGGCGGTTGCCTTTCTTTTCGTGGAGACGCCCCCAAACTCGTCGATTAAAACCTCGAACGACGGGAATGCCAATCGTCATCCCTTTCATGATCTTGGCAACGGGCCTTCTTCCGTAGTAGGCGGAAGGCTTCAAGCTGGGCTTCAAGAGGAAAGCCTGTGAGGCGTCCTTGTAAATGACGTGGTAGCTGGCGTAACTCCTGTGTTGAGATGCTGTTGTTGGTCTTGGATCGACGGACCCTTCGGCAGCTGCCTCTCCGCGGAAACAGCTCGCCGCGCAGAATGGATCCTTCGATATTCGAGGATCTGATACGGACTGCTTATTTCCTTGGCCAGGATAGTCTGTGTCTTCGGGCCATAGGCGATGCGACACTTTTTCCTCGCCTAGAGGACCGACCTCTGTAGCACATCGAAGCTCGTCATTCCAGGTTTCAGTATGCGGCTGTAGCTCTCGGTACCCAGCTTCTAGCTGATTTGCTACCGCCGGAAGAATAGGAAGCATCGTGTCCCTAGAACATGCTTTAGCTTTATGTTATTGCGGCCTGGTTCTATTGATGAGTGACAAACCTGTAAAACCACGTGGCGCGAAGAACCACAGCAATGTCGTTCACCGGGGACCAGTAAATAGGCTTCATCTGCAGGGCAGGAATAGACACCATGTGCAACCTGGAAACGCCAACAACGACGTCGACGGGCTCCCTCCTGTAGCTTTCGTCGCTCACGATTTCAGTTTGAGTGGTATTAGCTCTCGGTCTTGCAGGCTGTGGCGGCTTAGTCGGGGTTCGCTCATCACGTTCGTCTACTCTCGGGTTTGATGTCTCGTTGGGTGGATATGATGCAGCATAACTGTCCTGAGGTCGTTGCCGAGCCCCCGCTCTCAGGAAAGGCTTGCCTGAGATGCCGTCGTCCAGGGCTTGCAGTCGGTACGAGGTGACGGTACCAGGGGTTGACGGGCGAGACGCCTGCTCACTTATGCGAGAATCGGACCTCGGTTTTGTAGTGGTCTCAATAAACATGCCTCCTTCCTTCAGGGATCGATTCAATTCACCGGCGGCCTCCCGACGAGGGTTGAAAGATCCCACGATACCCATCTGCCGTGCGCGTGAATCTGCCCCAGGGCGCGACATCACGCCGTTGCCGGTTTGCGGTCGAGACTCCTCAGAGGCGACATTTGCTGCGATTTGACGTCTTAGTTCCATCATCACCTCTTGCACAACATTGTCTTGGTTTAGCGAAGGCTGGTACTTTCTGGCGAGTGCGCAGAAGGTATTTTGTAGTTCGGTGGAAACATCTATGTATAAGTCGGGGCAGCATACTGCAATCGGGGTATCAGGCGGAAGATATGACTCTTCACTTCCGGCGGCTGAGGCCTGGAAGGTGCCACCATGCTTCTGCCCATGTTTTGCGGCCAGGTGGCGCACGAGAAGGCCCAACTTATTTGCATTTCCTTTTTCGATGTCAGGGCTCAAGCTGCGATTGCGTACCAGCTTCTCGTGAGTTTTGATGTCGTCATCGGATAGGAAGCTGAGCCACGCCTTTTCGAGAGCGTTGTTGTCTCCCACTGAGAAAGGACGGATATGTCCCCGGTTATTCCGCGCATCTGAAGCTGCAGCTAAGGTGCCCGGTGACAAGGGGTCATCGATGGGTATGACTGAATAGTAGAAAAACTGTACCGCGACTGCAGGTACTCCATCTTGGAGGCCAGCCGGAAGCGGCTGGGCAACTGGAGTGAGGCGACACTTGGGTCCATATGTATGGTCTCGCGGCCCTGATGACATTTTGACTCCTTCTAGCTGGCAGCGAAGCCTCAACGTATGACCATCGACCCGTGTCGGTAGCAGTACTAGATCGCAGCGGTTCGAGAATTCGGATATCCGGGGGAGAGAGCAATGGTATTTAGGTCTTTCGAATCAGCAGATCGATTCTCAAGAGCGGTTCTCAGCTAGCCGCACGAGTAGTCTAAGCTTGGTCATATTTGGGGCAGTCGTCAGAAGTGTGTGCTGTGTCGAGTGTGCAGAGGGAGATGTTCGCGAGGCCGCAGGGAAAGATCTATTTGTGAAAGTCGACATTAGCGGAAACAGATGCGCAGGAGAGACTCTGAAGAAATGCGAGACTTACCGTCCTACCAATTAACAAAAAGGACGACTTGACCTGGAACCGAATGCTATGGAAGCTGTAGAAAGAGACGTTGTCTTACGGACGGGGGTCGGGAGACATGGACCGAGCTGGACGCGCAAGATGGACACTAGCTCCGGGGCGTGTCTTAAGTCGGTACGAGCGAGCTCCAACGCTCTGCTTCGTATTCGAAAATACCTGGGTGTCGTGGCTCTAGCTCGAGTGCCGAAAACGTACTGCGGTAGTGTGCACAAGTGCAGAGAAGATGCGATGCTGGCCAAGTGGTAGCCCAGACGATAGTAAGAAGGAGGCGTGTTGTCTTGCCTGCCTTACCTGGTATGTGAAAATGGCATGTGCTTCGATAAGCCGTCCTGCTCCTGCTTTTGCTGCTGTTAAGGTAAGTAGGTACATCAGGTGCTCCAGTCTTGTTTTAGTATAGGTTGTTTGCTATCAATGGCTATCAATGACGTACATTGATAACGCCTCATCTGATTGGACTTCTGCTGAAAGCATAGACCACTTCCATTCGCCATAGATTCCCCGGGCCCCGCCCCCGCCTTTTGCTACCTTAGTATGTATAGCATCTGCTTGCGCAGAGGGCCGCTCAATGTGGAATAGTGCCCTCTTCCTTCTCAACCACATGTCGATGATGGGAGTCAGTATTTTCAATCCTATTCAAGACTTCAGTTCCAAGTCTCAGATTTCTCGTGCTTATAGGTCTGGAACCAGCAAAAGACCGCAGACTCAGGCATACGTTGATGCCTCGGCACGTGGAGCCCCTTCATCCTCAACTTGACTACCTATCTTAAGGCACCTGAGGTAGTCATGCCGTCGCGGGTCCCTGGGAACAAAGGTGCTGCAGTACCTAGGTATATGATGTAAAGGGTCCATGAGCCATCATGTGCGCTTTTCTCGGACTAGGGTCTGGTTTGACAACTTTGGTTATCCAGGAGTTCCAGTTGTCAATTAGCGATGTCTGGGAAAGGCTGCGTGTTTGAGCCTACAGAAGATGTGGAATAGATTTACCAGGTGCAATGGCTAAGCGTCATCCTCTCGGTAAGTGTCACATTCCACTCCGAGCAGACCATTACCTGATCTGTAAAGCAGAGTGTACCGAAGCCTGAGGGGGGCCTGTCGTCGGGCAATAAGGTATCAAGAAGCGAGATCCATAGAATTGGATCCCTGGCCAGACCCTTTTTGCTTCAGCAGCAAAGATAGTTCCCGGGCATCAGCCAGGGTTAGAAAGATGTCCATAGTATCCGAAATATGGTGGTTTGCCCAGTTAGTTGCTTATGAAATGGCCCAAAGTGTCAAGAGAATTGCCATTAGTCATGGAATGCCAGTTTTTGGCACACCAGCTCCCCCGGAAGCAGATGTGCTTTCCGTTTCTTCTTCTTCTCCACAAGTACCCGCTTTTGGATACCAACTTTGGATACCTCGACAAGGCAATCGTCTTCCGAGCTATCTCCTGGCAGATGTGCTTCAATATGCCTCAATAGCATTGGGCTTCAACGTTTGCCAGAGCTTTAGGGATGACATATCGAGAAGATCAGCCACTCTCGGTTTCTGACTGCGAAGCACGAGAAACGACTGTTTGCATAGCGACATTTTGGATGAGAAGCGAAGGCAAAGCCAACACAGACTTTGTTACGGATACAAATGAAAGCGCGGGTGCAGATGCAGACACTGAGTCTGTCTGGCAGCCATCTAAGACTTGCTTTGTTTCATTGATCGGCTTGCTTCCCTACCTACCTCAAGGTGGATACCTAGTGTATGTGGGAGAGCCTAGGCAGGTACGTACATAAGGTACAGTATACCTTAGTAGTAGTTGAGGTACCCATTACTAGGTAAGTATAGACCTAGTTTATACCTTAACTTACTTCGCTTAAAAACCTCATCTTATTCCTTCCTACCCTACTAAACTATTCTAAGTAAGTATATTATATATACTAGGCTAATTTAAAAGAGTAAGCTAACCTTATATAAAGTTTATATAATACTTTAAAGTACTTTCTAAATATTCTTAAGTTATATTCTAAGTATACTCTAAATATACTTTAAATATACTTAATAAATTTATATAAAATAAACCCTTATATAACCCTAAATAACCTTAAGCCTTATAATTAACTCTATTAACCCTACTTAATTCTAACTTATATATTTATATATTTATAATATACTATAGTCTGTGTAGCTAAAAGTAGAGGGGGTAAGATAAGGTTTTATAGAGGGGTAAGCTGAGGTATAGGCTGGGTATAGACCCCGCTTGAGCCGTACACAGGCAATGCGGGCACGTTGATCCCCGTCAACGTCCATCGATGATCCATCGCGCCTTCCCTTCAATTACTTTGTATCGCACGTTTACATCTCGCTCTGCATTGGCGCTGGATCGAGTTGCTGGTTTTTCACCATGTTTGTGAGTGTCTACCTTAGGTGCCGACCTTAGGTGTCTTAGGTAACGTAGTAGTCACCTCCTGCATCTCGACCTCAGGTAGGTAGCTAACTTACCTGACGAAGCGAACCGTAACCAATATAACCTACTGGACCTTATTATGTACACATATCAAACATCGGCCATTGACCACCAATGCTGGTCACTCTTCACCAATCATATCCGGATTACCTTACGTACCTTAGGTATGGCCAACACTGGATGCAGCACCCGTGCGCTAGCGCCGACTCCCGTCTCCACTTACGACACCACAAGACTGCCAAGCTTTCCACCTCAGTAGTGAGCCGATGTTGGTCCACTTCAGTGTCGTTATCTTGGCTGATCTCGCGACAGTCGTGCTGCGCGGCAGACGCCAGGCCTAGGCCGTCCAACGCCTGGCAAAAGGTGGTCGCCCTATGATTGTGAGGGACAACTGTGGCATTTGATTGATCAAGTCCGACATGAAGCATTCACATTCGCCCAAGGCCGTGGTTCCCCGCTCCCTGTATCTTCTGCATTCAGCATGCCCGAGTCTCCCGTTGTCGTCCGTTGTTTATTTGACCTGGGAAGCCATTAAGCAGTGCCCACCATCCTCAATTGATTGTCAAACGGTCGATTGGGGGTCTTGCAAAAGGCCCCAGACTAGATCGACATTACACCTGCACAGGCATCTCAAAGGTTAGTGCTGTAGGGGACCTACTGTTATCGGGGTTATAGAAAACAGCACAGGTTGATAACTATGGTCCCCTTGATGCGCTAACCTTTGAGATGCCTGCGGAGGTGTAGAGGTGGGCGACCCCAGGTCTCCAGTGGCGCGCCACACCAGCCCATGCAAGCTTGAATACCTACCGGCGACAAGCTGTCTTAACAAGTCCTGTACACTTAACATCGGCGTAGTAGATCATGATGCTGCCGCCGTCAGTACTTCGCAGTACCTTGGCCCATTTAGCTCCACAGCCGTGCTCCAATCCAAATCGCTATCCTCTCTGCTCCCCTCCTCCTCGTTCTCCCCCCTGCTTTCCCCTCTCCCTGCCCGGTCTGTGTCTTTCAGGTCCATGTCGAAATACCTCAGTGGACGGCACCTCCAATTTCCTTCTCTTGGTCTTGACGTTCTTTTGCCTTCATATGTCTCTGCGTTTGTCAACCGAATCTTCTTCCACCTTTCAACTGTATCATATCCTTTCCTACCCCTCCCACCGTTGCTTTCACCAACTCAGGTTCTCTGCGTTTAAGACCCACTACCATTCTTGTTGCTGTGCTGTGCCTCCATCGGTCCAGTCGTCGCGTATTGCCGTCTGCTCATCAGCAATTATCTCCACCTCTTACCATTGACGGAACCATCTTCGCTGCAAGACATAACCCAGCTGCTTCAATCACTCGCTGTCCTTATCACGAATCAAGCCGGCATTGCTGCTATTGCTTTTGGGCATGTGCGATAAGGATCGCCCGCCACCCCTAGCCAACACGCCAATCCAAATTCAACTGGGTGCGTGCGTGCTGATTACCTCTCATCACCTCGGACCCCTTGAATCCCCTCTCCTTCCGCCAATTCATCAATTCCTGCTGTCGTCCTTGTCCTCAGCTTCAATTACAACACCTCCCTCATTCGCGTTTTAGTCCCCAGGCAGTTCCGCTCAATATAGGAAAGACGGCGAGAGAACCGCCGCTGTGTCTCAAGAACTTACACTGGCTCGGTCGCAACGTCAGCTTCCAGCTCACGCCTCTACCACCGACTTCGACCCCCGACCTCTTATCGTACCGCAGCTGTTAGGCAGCTTCCCAACTTTCCGACGTTGGATCGACTGTTCAACTCGTCTGACCTCAACTACGCTCTAATCCGTCGCAAAAGAGCCTCCGTTGTCTGAAAATGGCCACAATCGCTCTGCCGAGGCCTATTCCCCCTCATCGCCCCTCATCTACGGTGGGCGCCGTCTCGTCATTATCGCTAGAGTCGCTCAGCGCCACCCAACAAGTTCCGGTGCCGAACAAGCATCTCCCGGTCTGCCCGCCCGGCCCAGCCCCAGCGGAAGAGCCCAACACACCTCCGCCCTCTCCTCCGCGAGATGATGAGCAGGCACAGCAATCTTCGCTGCTCTATCCTCCCAGCACGTACGATCGACATGAATTCGGATCCCTGCCTGTCTACAAGATCAGCCCCGCCGAAGTTGCTGCTGCCGTAGATTATATCTCTCGCCAGCCGCTGCCGGATGCGAACCATGTCTTCCCCTGGTTCCACGGGCTCCACCCCCACAACCACATCCAGCAGGCCTTCTTCATTGCTCGTCATCGCTCTCTGAGGAAAACACCAACTTGTGTTCGCGGCGTCACTCTCGTCAAAGCCGACGGTGACGTAACTGTTGCACGTCTGAAGGGCGCCATTGCCCCTCAGGAGTTCATGCACTTGTCTGTCTCTCCCGAGTTCATCGACGTCGACCCGCGCGATGGCTTTTGCGTGAGGAACTTTCAGATCCAGGCAGCTAAAGCTGCGATGATCTCCGATATCGTTGTCTACGGAGACGATGAAGCCGCCGTTCAAAAACTCGGCCTGGACGTAGCCACAGCCCAGTCACGATGGCGGCAGCGACACGAGAGCCAGGGTCACTCCATTCCAGAATATAACACATTTCTTTGTATTTCTCCCTTCAGCGAATTCGAAAACAACCATAAGGAAATTGTTGCCATTGATCACGAAGGCAATCTAACAGGCCAGGTCCTCGATTTCTTCCACCAAGAACGGAAGGAGATGTACGAAATGACCAAGGCTTCAGAAATATCTCATAACGTCTGGCTGGGACCAACGCCAGATTCGGCCACTGGAGAGGAGGATCAGTACGACTTACTGATCGAATGCAGTGACGTTGGCCGACTCAACCCGTCGACACTACGTGCCCTGGCCGAGTCCATGACCGAGCCCACTCAGCGGCCATATATCGACTTCCCGTCATCTGGCAGTATACTACCGCCAACCTGGTCACAGGCCGAAGCTGATGGCATTTTGGAAACGTGCAAATGGATCTACCACTTGGCACACGGAACTTTACCAGCTAGTGAAAAGTCGAGTTTCGACTTTGACGGTGATATATACCTGGACGGCGTGCCTGACCGGGAGCTAAGGAATTTGCGTCCGAGAAAGATCCTCATTCACTGTGCCGACGGGTACACCGAGTCTACGATGCTCGGGATTGCGTACTTCAGCTATAGTACAGGACGTGGCATTGCTGACTCCTGGCTGCATCTCCATACCTTGAAACAACGCAATTTTTTTGCGTACCCCGCGGATGTGGCTCTTCTTACATGCATCGAGGCCCGTCTCCTTCACGAGTCGCCTTTTCATGTTGGCAAAGGCCTTCGCGAGGTGACGGCTTTGATCAAAGAACCTGCTTGGCTATCTGGCCTGGACGGCTCTCTGCCCAGCCGGGTCCTGGACTACATGTACCTGGGTAACCTAGGACACGCGAATAATCCCGACCTACTCAGAGCAATGGGAATTGGCCAAATTCTCAGTGTGGGCGAAACCTCTATGTGGAGAGAGGGCGAATTGGAAAAATGGGGACCGGACAATGTCTGTGTCGTTCAGGGCGTTCAGGATAACGGAATTGATCCATTGACGAACGAATTTGAGCGATGCCTCGACTTCATCGGTGAGCTACCGCCACACTTGATGCTTATTTTTGTAAAAGAATTCCTAACTATCTTTCAGATCGTGGCCGGCGTAACGGAACAGCTACGTTGGTGCATTGTCGAGTGGGCGTATCACGTAGTGCCACAATCTGCATCGCGGAAGTGATGCGGGCCCTGAATCTCTCGTTCCCACGAGCATACTGCTTTGTTCGCGCTCGGAGGCTAAACGTCATCATCCAGCCCCATCTCCGCTTCGCTTACGAACTTCTCAAGTGGGAAGAGCAGAACCAAGTGAAGAAGTATGGCCCCTCCGGCATCAGGCGAGAATTGGAATGGGGAGAAATCGCCCGGGAGATCGCTTTGATGAACAGACCGTACGCTCGATAATCTCGAGTCCGCGTGGATCGTAGGGCATGATTGCCCTCATTTCTTCCAATCTTTTTTTGGTCTTTAGGGCGGGATAGGTTCAGGATTTGACACGAATGTTTCACGACAAGAAGACAGGCCGTAGGGCATGTGCGAAGCATCTGCCTTGCTATGACGAATTCATTGGACAACAAAGGTGGCATAAGTTTTGGTACTGCCCGACTTACCTACCATGCTTGCAGGGTTTGGGCTTTTTTTTCTCCCCCGCCTTGAGTTTGTGTGTTTTCTATCTATCTGGTCGGATATTTGGGTATCGGGAGGGAAAGGCGCGGGTTGAGAGCGATTTCTTGAGGAGGCCCACAAAGATTTTCCGCACAATCGTTCAAGATGATGGTTCAGAAGGGTTGAGCCACGGCTGATAGCAATAAGTGATGATACCAAAAATAACCTGGCGAAGGATTGCTCCCATACGGCGGGTGGTGAGAAGGATTATCTTCTTAATACAGTAGCCACGTCACCCTCCTGCGTGCCATGTTGCTCGACGAGAAACGTCTCATTCTAGTACATTTCGTCAACAAGAAGGCGCACGCATCACAGCATCACAGCTCACTAACGCTCGTTTGATTTTATCATGTCTTTAAGAACAATCTTTCAGTTTGAGCGGCTTCGTGGGAGTGCTGGCCAGTTGAACAGCCAAACAGCAAATGCCTTATACTAGCGGAGGAATGCAAGGTGCTATGCGACCACCGTCACCGTAGGAAGAAGTCATGTCGCAAAACGCCTCCGAATGCAGCCGTGCCTTTCCAAAGTCACTACGAGACCTCGTTACAACAAACTCCACCAGCCGAGATGAATGAGTAGAAAATACGTCAAGTTCCGTACGATGACGCGTCCAACTTGTCGTCTCCGTCGAGCACCCTGCAGCAGGTTGTTAGTTAATGGTGAGCAATAGAGAATGAATGCTTACGAGAATTGCTTCACTAGGTAGCCCTCTCCACCGTGCTCCATGTCGATGTTGTAAACGTAGAAGCCCCCGTCGCTGGTCACTACCATTACCTGCGGGCTGCTACTACTCATGGCTACCACGCTTCGCAGAGGGCCATTGGGCAGTTGCGATCCGCCCGCCAGAGCCCCACCTCGGTTCGACGACGTCGGAGAACTGGAAGACTTCGGTATTTTGATGTAGGCAAAGTCTCGCAAGGGCTCCCACATTTCCGTCACAGTCTGGGGGAGATAAGAGCCAACGACACCGGCGACGCTGCGACCCATTATCTGCGACGAGCGCCGGAGCATGCTACTGAAAGAGCCGCTTTGCCGCCTACTTATCTGCTGAGTGCTGCTGCCACCATTGCTCGGCCCTATTGGTTCCGCTAAGTCGCTTCTCGGAGAACCTGCGGCACTGCCAACCGGAGATTCGTTGGCGCTGTCGTAACTACGCGATCGGGACCAACGATCCTGCCTGCCTGGGGAAGCGGGGGCTTCCGCAGAAGCGGACGCCGAGTTATTTCCTGGTGGAGGAGCGCCGAGACGAAAAATGTGGACTGTGTCGGAGGTCGAAGAGACGCAAAGCAGCGTCGAGCTGAGGTTGAACGACATGCTGTAGATTGTGGATGGATAGGTTCCACGGCGGAACTGGTAAAGCTTTTGGCCTCCCGGTACCGAGAACACGCGGATAATTGTGCCGGTCTCACTGGCGGTGGCCAGGAGCGTGCCTTCGCTGTTGAGAGAGATACTGCAGAGTGGAGAGCGATGTGCCTCAATGACGTTGACGGCCTTGAGCGTTGTGGTATCGAATACTAAAACCTCCCCTGAAGTGGGGGAAACGTACGTTGAAAGCGGCGGCGCATGAGCAGGTCTCTTATCCCCGGTATCCTCCCGAGGCTTCGGCAAAGGGTATGCGATGTAGCAATTTTCTGAGGACGGTGACAAGGCGCATATGGCGCCTGGATTCGGTGAGGTGGGGATCGTGTATAGTAGACTCATGTTCGAGATGTCGTAGAGATAGATTTCGGACTCGAGCACGACTGCGAGTCGTTTTCGATTCAGACGCACCGCAAGAACGGCGGAGGGAAAGGTAAGTTCGCAAATGACGGATGACCTCTGCTATTGATCAGCGTTGGAACAGGATATGCGTACTCGCGAAACACGAACCTTTGTGTTTTGTATGATTAAGTGTCGCGGTGAGAGAATTAAGGCGACCAAGGAGGTCGAGAACAACATCTCAATGATGGCTATATTGCCGTCATCGCTGCTGAATATTCTGGAAAATGGATCTGTGTGGTAGATTCGGAAGCCTTTGGATGTACCTATAGGAGCAGCAAGTGAGTTACAGTGCGAAGATCGAGCTCAGTGTACATGGAACTTACCGACAGCAAGACAGCTATGGTCTTGGTTGAAGGTAATGAAGTTGAGAGAGGTGTTCGCCATTTTGCGCAGCGTGGGAGGAAGCACCTGTGTGCAACACGGTGCGGTGGGCAACAGAGATTTATTACCGCCTGGGCAGCGCCGGCCTTGAATAGTGACCAGACGCGAAGGACAGTCGAGAACAGTCGGGGACAGTCTCGCAAAACCTTACGTCGACCAGCGGCCTCCACCCAATCCGGCCTCCGAATAGCCTGTGTCTCAGCTTCAGTCTGAAGGATTCGAAAGGCACGAATGTCTCTCGTCCGAACAATAGCGTAGGCGACGGCGATAGCTTCTCGGTAGAGATGGAAGGTCGAAGACGGGATGGCAGAGATCGGGTCCGGTGGTTGAGACAAAGCAGAAAAGATGCAGTGGGGTGTGTTGGGTGGACACCAGAGAGGTCCTCCGTCGGGTTGATTGGAGGAGAGGCGTGGTTTTGGGTCCGGTGAGGTCGTGCCAGTCGGTCGGAGCGGGTGTCGGACGACGTCAACCTGTAGAGCTCGTGATAAGCTAATGGGCACCGGGGCGAGGTTAGGTTAGTTGTCGGCAAGGAATCCCGCGTTGCGACGCAGTCCGAAGCGCTCAGGCTGAGGCGGCCTAAATGTAAGTGGAGGTAAGGTAAGGACGGTATGAGACGAAGTGTGGAAAGTGAGGTCAGACAATGGGTGATGAGGCAGGTAAGGTAAGGTAGGTATGCAACACCATGGCCGGTAGGCAGACAGGCAGGCAGAGTTTGTACTTGGGGGAGCAGTTCGGACTGGCTCGTCTGTGAGGAGCGTGGACCTGGGCCGCCCCCAAGCCCAATGCGGCGGGGAAGCTATGTAATCCGTCGGCCGGGTGGTCCCAGCGTCTTTATGAACTGTGAGATAAGGTAGGGTAAGGCCGAGCCTTTGGCCAGGTACCCAAGTTGAGCTGCAGCTGAGGTCGGATAGAAGCGGGTCCAGGCGTTCGTGGCACATGTGGCGTGTGGAGATATACGTACATCCACACGATCTACTATATATATCTAGACTTAGTATAACATATCACACTTAATACCCTTATAATTAGTAGTATAACTTTAATAATACTAGCAGAACGCCGCCTAGAGTAATTATATATTTATCTATCTATTTATTTATTGATAAATCTAAATCCCTTTACTCCTTTTCTAAATCCCCTCGTTTTCTAAATCCTATAGCTAGAATTACTACTATAATAACCTATATTATCTAATAATATTTAATAATAACCTATAGAGTTTAATCTTTATTAGTAGTTCGAGGAATTACTTAAATTCGCTAAAATAAACTACTACTGTATCTAAATATTAAAAGATAATAACTTATTATACGTAGCTAAGTTAGTAGAAGTTATTCTAACTAATATAACAAGAGTAATACACTTTAACTAACTATTCTCTATTAAATAGTTATTAAATAAGTTATTATTTAGATTCTTCCTTAGAACGTAGTAATATTTAATAAACCGCTACGAAGTATAACATACTATAGCCTCGCTTATAAGGCTAATAACTAACCTTAATAACCTAACCCTTAACCTTACTATACCTATATTAAACTCTAATCTATTAGGCTAAGGTTTCTATAACTCACGATATATTAATCCTATTAACCTCTAACTCATATACTAATGAGCCTAAAGTAATACTATCCTACCTACTATATCTTTATTATTTAATAATAAAGAGATATCTATCCCTCTAGAAGGACTATAAGCTAATCTATACTATACCCTAAGCCTATAATAAAGGCCCACGATAAATAATAGCTACTATTAACCTAACCCTTAGGGTTAATAACTACTTACTACTTAAGTAGTAGCTAACTTACTAGCTTTAGCTATATAATAACTATAATAATTATAAACTAATAATATAACTAATTTATTAATAGGAGCTATCTAACGACTTAAGGCTATAGTCTATAATAACGTAGGTAGTGCTAGTAGTAATATTATAAACCCCGCTACCCTACGATCTATTAATATTAGCATAATTAACCCTGCGGCTTGCGACCCTAAACCTCTTAGTATAGTTAGTAATAGTAAAATAACTATTTATACTAATATCTACGCCTTTATAGAATAACTTATAGATCTTATAAAGATAAAAGGTATTAATAGTATTAAGTCTATTTAGACCTAATGCCTATAAGGTCCTATATTAGTATAGTACTTATAAGTTCTATTTAATACTAACGAATCCCTACTTTATAGCTCTATAACTATTAATAATATTACTAATAAAATCCTAGAACAATTTAAACTATATTATAGTAAGGCTATATATTAATAGAAAATAGTAATATTTAGACTATAAGATATATATAATAGCAAGGATATCTATATATTTATTTAGTCTACTATCTATAACGCTAAGTTATATGGCGTTACGAAAGAAGGTAGAATTAAAGCTATATATAAAGCCCTTAATAGAACCCTATAAATAATTATCCTACCTCCTACCTCTATAACCACGTTAGACACCTTTATTACTAGTATTAGAGACTATAAGTCTTTAATTCAAAAGCTTGCTTATAAATACTCTATATATAATAATTATCCTAACTTTAACTAATAACCTCCCTTCTAGAGCTATATAAGTAAGAATATCTAGTTTAATTAGTTAGGCTAATTTAGCTAACCTCCTAACTATATATAACGTTAAACTAACTAACTACTATTTTAATATACTAATTAATAGATATTCCTATTACTACTATATAATAATAACTAATTCTAACCCCGCGCTAGATATAGATTTAGAGGTAATTATAATTAATAATAAGGAGGCTATAATAACTATAATAACTATAGATATTAAGATAACTAATTCTAATTCCCTATAGGATAGTAACCTAACCTATACTAATTAAACTAGCCCTCTATAGGTCCCTTATAATCATAATAGTAAGGATAAAACCTAATTCTAGAGAACTAATAGCTACCCAAAAAGCCTAATATAATAGCTAGATCGACGTTTATATAACTATAATAAGTTATAAAAGTATATTATAGTAACTATTAAAATTAATAGGATGCTTTAATATTATACTAGCTATTAGAAACTACTTAATTAGGACTGTACTCTAATTATAATAGTTACTAATCCCTATTAGTTATTAATAATACTAACGATATACTATCCTATTATAATTTCAATAACGCAGACTATTATATAAATATAAACGATAAATAGCTATAACCTTCTTACCTAGTAGACGATATCTAAGATACCTACTACTTCGGAATAATTAGTAATAACCTATAGAGATAATACTATATCTACTTAGAAATATTCTTAAGTAAAAACAAGCTCTACTACTATATCTATTATAAATATACCACGATATCTAATAATAATTAGTATTTAGCCTTCGTAGCTAATATAATAATAATAGTAATAATACCCGCTACAATATCTAATATATTAGTAGTACCCCCTAACTAGAAACTACTTATTATTAAATTACTAGTTAATACTACTATATAAATTAGCGCTAGGTCTAGATTTAAAACCTAGACCTACCTGTATTACTAGATTATATCTAATATTAATAAACTAGAGCAGATTAATATCTATACTAATACGGGATATTTTTTATTATTAATCGACTAGCTATTCCTCTCTAAGTAATATCCTATACTATATATCCACACTTAAGTATTACCTATTACTATTAGAGATATTAGAGATAACTAATATTAGGTAGATTAATATCTTATTATAGATCTAAACTTTAAAGGACCTACGTTCCCCTATAATAAGCTAGTAATTATAACTTTCTAACGTGAAGTTTCTATTACAGATAACCTCTATACTGATCTATTATTAGGTATAGACTGCCTAGGTCCTAAATAATTCGATATTCTTAACTCAAAAGGCTACTCTACTATTATATTATATAATATTAAGATTCTAATAGCTATAGTTTAATATAGTAACTAATATAATACTAAGGTTATCGCCCTATATATAATATAAATCCTACCTAAGTCCTGTAGTAAAATTTAAATATACTATAAGGTTAGAGACGATTTATAAGACTTACTATTTAAACTAACTAATAACCTCCTAGTTACCACCTTTATATTAATAGTAGATACTAATATAACTAAAGTTATAGTTCGTAATAATTATAATATCCTATAACGCGTTAATAAAGGCACCCTATTAGGCTATCTTATCTCTATTAACCTATCTATATAAGCCTAGATAGTTAATTCTAATAATAGCGCTAAGGCTATAGAACTAGCTATCTGGAGGCTACCTACCTATAACGATTAATATTTAATTAAATAAAGCGAAATAATAGATACCTACCTAACTAGAGTGCGTATCTATAATACTTAACCTAATAATATAAAGAAATTAATAGACCTTATTACTAAATTCGAGGACGTTTTTTAAAAAACTAGTTTTATTAATATACTTAATAACGAATAACTATAAGTCTACTTTAAGTCGGATTAGTAATAAAACCTTCTAAAGACATATAAGATCTTTCCTATCAGACCTAATAAATAAGATATTATTAAAAAGACTCTATATAAGCTAGTAAAGGATAGTAAAGTATTTAAAACTAAGACCTAAGTCCCCTTTATATTCCCTATCTTCATTATTTAGTAAGATATATCTAACGAAGACGCTATAGTTATTAATACTAAATTAGAATCTAATAATAAGGTTTATATAAAGTGAAAAGGGTATATAGTTATTAATATCGAAATACTTAATAAAATCGTCCTTTTAGATGCCTATCTAATAAAATCCTAGGACTATATAATATCTAAATATGCTAATACTATATATATTTTAACCCTTAATACGAGTACCTTCTACTACTATTAATATATTTACTTACAATTTAAATAAGTATTTACTATTACTATAACTAATAGCTAGTATATATTTAACTATTCTATTATAAGATATAAGAACTCGAATACCTATATCTAATAATAAAATAACTAAATCCTATATAATACCGCTAGAGATATATACTATAATAACGTTATAGCTACTTTTAAAGGGTATAACTAATATATTACTAACCTATAACTAATTTTAATAATCCTTAGATAGTATAATATCTTAATTAGTCTATCTAAATCCTATATTAGATTCCTATTAGTAGTAGTACTTAGTAAACTAGTTAATTTATTTAGCTTTATAACGCTTATTAAAAAATTTAAAGCTCTTATAAAGCTAGACTTCCTAGTTACGCCAAAGTTATTAGAATACTTCCTTAGAGTTACTAGTTCTATATAGTATAATATCTAACGTTATATTAATATCATTAAACTACTAGAAGCACGTAAGATAATACTATTATAAATATATCGTTATATTAATAAAACTATAAGAGACTATATTATAGCTAAGATAGCTAAGCTAGTATAGTAATAATAGGCAAAAGCTATTAATATTCTCCTCCTAACTATAAAGGAGATTAACGTATTTAACTAGGTAAAGGTAGAACTAATAAAGTATATTATACTAATATTCTTTTCCCTGAAATATATTCTATTTATTAATTTCAATATATATGTTAATAGTATTAGCGCTATAGCGTACTATATTAAGGAAGATTCCCTTTCTAAGGTTCTCTTAACTAATAATAATAATAAATAAAAAATCCTATAATACCCTCCTAGAATATCTATTAAACTTATTACCTTCTTATTCTAATTATTAATACCTACTAAGAAGAGATATTAGTCTATAGAACTTAAAATCTCTAGTTATATATAGATATTGGTAAAGACCTAATACTAGGTCGATGCTATAGAAATCCTACTAGTCGTAATATTTATAAACTATAAATTAATTATTAACTTATCTAAATAACTTAATATTACTAATATAACTATATATATAGGAGTTAATAAAAAACTTATTAGATCTATAGTATATATCTCCTAACTTAATATCTGGTTTACTTATAAACCTAGTAAATGTAATCGGCCCCGGTGCGGCGCGCGTCCGACTCTGTGATGTTCAGAGGGTTTGCTTGCGAGTAGTAGGAACGTATAGGGTTCCTATATTGTTTTCCTTAACTAGTAGAGGGTATAGGTCAAAATGCCTATATAGTATTTCCCGAATTGTGCCTGCAAACTGGGTGAATTTGTTGTAGTCTTTTTGCGAAGGGGCTGCGGCGTAATTCCGAGCTCAATAAACCTAGTAAAGACTATATTATCTTAGATACCATTAGTAGACTACTAATTACAATAGAAATATAATAAACTGAGAAAATAAAGGCAGCTATTAGTAGTATTCTTAATAACCTACCTAATAATTAAAATAAATATCTAGCGTTTTATATAACTAACTAACCTATATAACTCCTACTTATATAGTTACTACCTAAATTAGAGGTTATAAGTATTCTATTATATCTAACTTCTATAATAGACTACTTATTAGTAGTACTAACTATAATCTCTCCTAGCTTTAAAGCTAAAATCTAATAGGGATATTAAAGCGACCTAATCTAGGTACTTATTATAACTTAAGTCTAATAGAACGCTAAACTTAGAGATAACGCTATAATACTCCTATTTAAACTATATAATAGCCTCCTATAGAAGGTTTCTCTAGATAACGCTAATTAACTAGTTATCCCGCGGTCCTATATTACTAATATTTTTTAATACTATCTATAATAGTAACTACCTTAGCTACGCTAAGCTCTCGGAGTTCCTATTTAACTACTATATCTATAATAGATTATATAAATTATATAAGTATCTAAAGACTTATCTAACCTATAAAGTATTTTAAATATAACGTTATAAGGCTTATAGTAACTTATAACTAATCCTACCTCCCCTATATCTATACTTTCTTATCTTAATTAACCTCCTTCTTATATTACCTATAATAGCTAATAAACTTAACTATATAATAGTAATTATTAATAAACTCTCTAAGGAGAATATAATAGAACTAGGTAAATTAATATATATAGCCTAGGATTAGAGTAAATAGTAATCTTAATAACTTATAAGTAATAACTAGGGTATTTTAAAATAATTCTAAGTAATTATAATCCTAAATTCTTATTTTAAATATAGGATATAATATAGAAGGGCATAGGAACTAACCTTATCTACTCTATAGCATACTACCTATAGATAAATAATTAAATATAACGTTATATCTAATAGGTTAAATTAGTACTTTAATACTATATTATTATATTAGAATACTTATCTAAATAGCATAATAATATCCCACGACTATAGTTTAAATATAATAATATAAAATCGGTAATAACTAAACGATTACTTAATAAGATAGTTAAAGGATCTATACCTAATAACGTTATAATTACTATTACTAATAAAATCCTATAATAAGTTTAACTACCCGTTTTATATATTAAAATCCACGATATACTAGCTATAGTATTAATATCTATAAAATAATATTATAACTAATATTACATAATAAGATTCTTTAGTATTAGTAATAAAGTCTACCTTAGACTTATAAGGGCTATATAATCCTATAAGTAGCTATCTTAGGCTAGAAACCTAGATAATAGTATACTAAACTATTTAAAATTATCAATTATATTAGTAGGTCTGCCTACTATATCTAATTCCCCCTGAAATAGTATATCTATAATATTATCTCTATTAATTACCTAGAACCCGTAGTCTTTAACCCCTATAATAAATAACTTCTAATTATACTACTAGTATAAATATCTAATAAATAGATTAATACTATTATTAATAAATAACGAATGTACCTCATCTTACCCCCTTGCGATAAGATAAGACACTTGAGCAACGGACATGCAACCCTGCGGACTGAAGTCAAAGAGGTGCCCGAAGATTGGACTGCGATATTCGAATGTTTCAATGTTGATGGTGTGTTTATTTGAGTGGTGGTGATTCAATTATACTAACTCTTCTTCGTCGTTGTTGATACGGAATCGTCTTAAAGGGGAAACCCTGTGGTGGTGGTGCCGCCGTTGCAGCAAAAACCCAATTATTCTGAGTGAGGGGGGTGAAAAAAATTGCTTGAGTGCGCATCATGTCCTGAGAAATAAGTAACTAGCGACCTACACCAACATCATCCATCGATCATAGCTCAATCATCCGTCAGCCGTCCAATATGGCGCCCGCAGCTCAGAAAGCTCGGCGAATGCAGGCTCTGGACGACCTCATCATGGCAGTAAGTATTTGTCACTTCAGCCAGCCGATCTAGCAGAGCCCTCTCAAAATCCACCCCACCTTCGCAACTAACAAATTTTCGCACAGACAAATAGCAGTTCCATCGTATCGAAAAGGAGTGTTGTTAGTTCATGGGTCTCGGAGTATCCTCACAAAGGGAGGTACTGAATTAATTAGGAACGCCTTTACTATCCTGACGAGCCTCATTATTTCCGCTTCTTCGTCAAGAATTTCCAACGAAGGGCCCCTCTCATCAACAGAGGCTACTATTTACGACTCAAAGTGATCGACACTCTAGTTCGTCGGTTTCTAGGGAAGACCTCCAGCCGGAAAAAGGTAGTCGTCAACCTGGGTTGCGGAAGGTATTCTTGTCCTCCAGCTGCTGTCTTCGGCCCCCTATCAAACCCGGCTGCCCCGAGCACTGCAGATCGCTGACCCTAATATTTCAGCGATGTATTGCCATGGCAGTGCGAGGTGCGCTACCCGGAAGCATGCCAGGACGTCACTTTCATCGACGTTGACTACCCGGATCTCATCCAAAAGAAACGCAGCATTGTTCTCGAGACCCCTGAGTTGCAGAACATCATGGGAACCTGGGAGACCAGCGAGAACTCCCCTATAGTTCTTAAAAGTCAGAAATACTGTCAAGTAGGCTGCGATCTTCGGAAGATCTCAACACTGCAAGATGCCTTGTCCACCATCTTCGATCTGTCCCAGACGGAATTTCTGTTTGTGGCCGAAGTGTCCATCACCTATATGGATACGGAAGGCGCCGATGGAGTGATTAAGTGGGCAGGTAATCTTGGGAATGGTACTTGAACCTCCGGCCGCTCGTGGAAATTCGTAACTGACTCCCGTGTAGCCGAGTTTTGCTTGCTAGAGCAGATCCTGCCAGATGGACCCGACCATCCTTTCGCTCACACTATGCTCAAGCATTTCAACAAGCTGAATACACCGATCAAATCTGTCCATCGCTACCCGACAGTGGCAAGCCAGGAAGACCGTTTTGCGTCACTGGGCTGGCCTAGAGTCGAGAGTTGGACGCTTTGGGAAGCCTGGGCCGACGACTCGTTCGTGACTTCTGCAGAGCGGAAAGCGCTTGACACCATCGAACCCTTTGATGAGTGGGAAGAGTTCGCCCTCTTCGCTAGTCACTACCTAGTCATCCTTGCATCCACTCCAGAACGTCAGAAGCTTGCACATCTCTCTCAAAAGTCCGAGGATCTAGGTATTAAAACGTACCAGACTCCCATGTCTTTATCTGATTACGAATCGAACCGAGGTTACAGACGCTATGGCGCCGGTATGCTTGTGGAAAAGCCAGACGGGCAAATTGTCGTGTCGCACATTCTTGGGCAAGGACCTAATGGAAGACTGAGCTCGGAGGACTTGTATCAGATCTCCAACCACCAGCCGCTTCCTAGTACCTCCCACCGAGGACCTTCAAGGAGAGTGTGTCATACCCTTACAGATCTGGGAAGTGCCGGTGTCCTCCTTGTCGGAGGTCGTGCCTCTCCGTCGACACCTTTCAAAGATTGCTGGCTATACAGAAAGGTCTTCGATACTTGGGAACGCGTGCAAGACCTGCCAGTCTCCCTTTTCAGGCATTCTGCGACACGGCTCGGAGCTTCATCGCTCGCTCTTGTTGCCGGAGGCCGGCTGAATCATTTCCAGACATATGCAGACTGTCTGCTCTTCGACCCTTCCAGGGGCTGGGTAAAATGCCACACTCAGTCTAGCCATCCCTCACTGTATGGTGCTAGCTTAATGTGTACAAGCAATGATGGATTTGGAAAATACGAGGGCATTTTGGTTGGAGGCTTGCTGGGAGATGGTCTTATCAATCAGAACTCGTACTCATGGGTATTGGACACGTCTGGGCCCGAGGTAAGCTACGGAAGCGCGATCGTCCCGTTCTACTCGCTGATGTGATGAAACTAGCCCTCAATTTCCTTCCACCATATGGGAGCCCGACCTAGCCACCGCGCGGCAAGATTATTGTCTAGGTTTGGGTCTACAATGATAAAGTCCCAGGGGCACCTGCTCATGTTCGGAGGCGTGATCAAAGACGTTCAATTACCTGCTGCAAATGATATCCTCGTCCTCAAGGTAAACCAGAGTGAATTAGACATCGTCGCGAGGATTGATGGAGTCAGCAGTTCTGGCACTTTGCGCCCTTTCCTAGTTGGATCTTCCGTTATTCCTCACGGCATTAGTGGGCTCGCCATCGTCGGTGGAGGTGCGACGTGCTTCTCAATGGGAACTTACTGGACACCCGGGAGTTATAGCCTCCACTTTCATGCGGAACGACTGGCAGAATTTTGTGAAACACCACCTGTCGTTCCTGAAGTACTGCCTGTGAAGTTCTTCGAGACGGTCGGAATCATGACAGTCAACACTGCACCAAAGACCGAGCTTACGGCTTCTCTCACTCCCAAGACCATAGCTCGCATCACGGTCGAGACCAAGGAACAGTTCGAATCGATACTGGACAGAGGTAAACCTGTTGTCATTGAGGGCTCGAACGTTGGTCCCTGCACATCATTGTGGTCTCCAGAGTATCTGATCGATAGTGTTGGAGCAGACCAGGAGGTCCGTGAGCCGCCTTTTTCAAAAAAGAATTAGAATCAAAACCTTGCCCGGTTTCTGTCATTATGCAAATTGCTGATAAGTTGTATAGGTGTCGGTTCATGAGTCTACAACCGAGAAAATGGATTTTAACGCCAAGAACTTTCGTTATGTCACCAAGCAGTTTGCGGACTTCATACAAGAGACAAGAAACGGGAAAATGCTGTATCTGAGAGCACTTTCCAAGGCTGATCCGTCAAACCTTCCCACTCAATTGTCTGACGACTTTCCTTCTTTGGCAAAAGACTTTGTCCTGCCCCCTCAACTCGATTATGTCAAGGACAACGCTTTCAGTTCCGTCCTGCGCGTCTCCGGGCCCGTCAACATGTGGCTGCACTACGATGTATGATACCCGACCTCGTTGGCTTCAAGATTCCCAAGAAGATGCAGAGCAATGCTGATGTAATCCCTTCCAGGTCATGGCCAACGCCTACGTTCAAATTCAAGGTTCAAAACGTCTCATACTTTTCCCGCCTTCGGACGTCTCTCATCTATCATTTGCACCGGGGGCATCTAGCTCCAGTCTCAACGTCTTTTCGTCGCTTGATTCCGGCTCACTCCGCGACGTAAGCCCCCACGAGGCTCTCGTGGGACCGGGAGACATTCTATTTCTTCCGCCTCTGTGGCTCCATGCTGCGACGCCGACGTCGGGTATGAGCGTTGCTGTCAACATCTTCTTCCGAAACATGGAAAAGGGATACTCAGTAGGACGAGATGTATATGGAAACCGGGATCTAGCCGCCTACGAGAAAGGCCGTCAGGATATTGCACGCATAGCGAACAGCTTCAGCAAGCTCCCTCAGGATGCTCGGGAGTTCTACGTCCGACGCCTGGCAGATGAGCTCATGCAATCAGCATCGAGTCTATAGGGAAACGAACCTTTCTTTATATCTGCCAAGAATCAAGGAGGAATCACCGTCGTTTCTTCTGCGACGCCCATTGTAGGAATGCCAATAAACGAGTCCTCAAACCTTCCTTAGTAACCCTGGCTCTCTCGAGTCGCTGCGTCTCATCTCCAGCGGTAGGCAAAGCCATAGCAGAAGGATGAAGTAAAGCATAACCAGCGTAATAGCGTAAAGCACCTGATCATCCCTGGTCAGAGCAATGGTTCCGCCCACAAAAGGACAGATGGAGGCGCCTTCGCCGCCAAGATCAGGAAATAGCTCACAATAGCACGCTTCTCTCCAATGCGTCCGGTCCCGAATTCACGTATAGCCCGCGCGAAGATGAGGCCCTGGAAAGGATGAAAAAGTTATTTCGCGATTTATGGCATGTGTGTGTGAAGAATGAATAATATCGTGGCGAACATAGTTTATTTGGAAGGCCACAGCCATTGTTGATTGCTAGATATTTACGAGGGAATGTGGCGGAATCACAGGAGTAACACGTACACGAGGCCTCAATTACCACAGGCAAAGACCGACCTATTGCAAAGTCCAACCTAATGAGGACAAAACTTTTAAGCTGGAACATTTAGGCAATAGAAGAAGAGGTACGGTGTCGGAAAGGGTTCCGTTGCACTAGCTCATGATCGTTGCAAGAAAAGATGATGGGATGCAGATTTCTCTGGGTGGCGGCATGCAGCCGAAAGTTGGCCAGGCCGGTGCGGTCAACCGGTCATAATCGCAGTCGACATGGAGTAGACGGCAGTGAGGAGACTCATGCGGGCCGGACATGATTTCGGCGTCCCCGTTGTGGAGCCGGGTCGGAGTCCACCCCTTGGTTGCGCCTCTGCGCGGTGTGGTCATCGAATCGTGATACGAAGCACCGCGAAAACATTCATGTTGCAGCTTTCCATGGCATTGGATCGCCAAGGTATCCCCAAACAAGTATGCGAATGAAATCCGAAGATGCGCGGCGTGAAAATTAATTTCACAACTATACCTACCCAGGGATTCTAAACGTTAGTTCGCAACCTCTAGTCTATAGCTCTTAGGATTAGGTATTATTAATTTTTACAGAGAGTGTATATTCCTTATAGAAAAATAGGTAAGAATTATATACCTCTAGTATTAGGATTTCGCCTTATTAATCTAGAGATCTTTGTGAGTGACTTTATCTCTTATAGGCCGCTTGAGAAGACCTTTAAATGTTATACCTAAACCCGTTAGGATGGGACTGCGCTAACGTTTAGAATCCCTGGGTAGGTATATTCGGGATGCCTTGTGGAGAGAGCGGCCTGTACCTCAGCTTACCCCTCTGCAAAACCTTATCTTAACCCCCTCCACTTTTAGCCGCATAGACCAGTTATATACTATAACTATAGTATACTATAGGTATATCTTAAGTATATTAAGTATATTCTAAGTATATCTTAAATATACTTAGAATATATTTAGATTATAATAATAGATATATATAAATATATAGGCTAGGGTTAGTTAGAGTTAGTAGAGTTAGTAGGGTTAGTTATAGGGCTTAGGGTTAGGTTAGAATAAGGGTTATATAAGGGTTTATTTTATATAAGTTTATCTAGTATATTTAGAATATATTTAAAATATATTTAGACTATAAGTTAGATATATTTAGAAGGTACTTCTAGGTATTATATATATTTTTTATAGAAAGTCGGCTTACCCCTCTTAAATAGGCCTAGTGTTATAGCGCGCCTGCTAAAGGTGGTATAGTGCGGTGGGGAGGGGTAAGATGAGGTTTTGCGGAGGGGTAAGTTGAGGTGTAAACCGGTGGAGAGAGAGCCTGCTGATTTCATGCCGCAGCAAAGCTTCGCATAAGGCTGGTGGCGTGGAACATGGCCCAATGGGACGGCATTTCCAGGGTCACGCCCCCCCTAACCAAGGGTGGTAGGACTCGATCAATTGGAGAGATACGTCATTAAGGTGCTTCTAACGCGCCGTCAGTCCGTCGTCACGCTGCCACGTCAGTTTTTGCTCCGCCCCAGCCTCACAGCCCGCATTTCTTTGGACGAACTGTCACCCACCCACCGACATACGTGCTGAAGCAAGAGGTGTCGAGGAAATCGACGTTCAGCTCATCGCTGGAGTAAAATTGATGAGGCTCAACTCGAGCTCAGCCGAATTTCCTTAACCCTACGTCTGGGTACTGCCCATTTCTCTCACAGTTGAGCACTTTGCGCCGCATGAGATAACCAACATACCTCGCCAGTCGACCAGTGTCTGTTCCAGAACTATCTACGAGACACACTTGTTCGTGACGCTTGTCACCTCCTTGGCACTATAACTTACCTGGTGACTCGATTCCCGCTGTCGCTGTATCGGGGTGTCATGCCCTTGCCCTCATCCTATCATCATCCGTCTCCTCGCAACCCGGATTGGAGGAACTCTCGGACTAACAACCCGACAGACCTCAAGAAATGAGAGTGAGCGACTGTGGATAGGTGTTACCCCGCCCGTTTTTCTGACGAAAGAGCACCAATTCCCGACAATCCAGGGGCTGTGCCTTTGAAATAGAGCTTCCTGCGTTGTCTTTCCTGGGGCCAGGCTGGCCAAAGTCTCTGGAGACCAACAAGCAGAATGGAAGGGAACCTGACACCAGATGGCAGTGCGAATGCCGCTGTGCCCTCAGTGACCTCACATTGCGTCTGTGGTCTCGCCTACCTTGGACCACTAAGGCACTTTGACCCTATTCGAGATCACCTGCAGCCTTGCTGACCTGAAGCTTAAGCTACCCGTGGGCTATATTGGTCTGTCGAGGTATAACGAACGACCTCGTAGAAAAAAAGAGGCCAAGACGCCTCAGCTTGCTTACTTCCCACAAACCTCTCCTCGGTATAGAGAGGGAGCCTCAAAAGGACAGCCTCAATCTGGCTTGATCCTGGAAGTCCCAGCTCCTCTTTCTGCAAGTCTGCTCAGCGCAGGCCGACAAAGAAGACTGCTCGCTGTTGCATACAAAGGCGTTAGTCGCTCATCACCCTCTCGTCTGTCGCTTTCATCCGCCTTCGCAAAAATACATCCATCCTTCCGATCCGTCTGAATTACCCTTTCGCCAAGCAGCCTTGCCCTCTGTACGACAGCATCGCGAAATCAAACCTCATCATCTTCGTCATGACCAAGTCCTACTACGAGCAAGAGGTCCGTGAGGGCTACTACGCTCGCAGTCCAAGTCACCGACGCGGCGATCTACCTCCGGTCTCTAGAGATCAATCGCCCGAATACTCCTCCAGTGGTGGTGGCGGCGGCCCTTTGGTATCTTCCCGAGGTCCAGCTCCCGTTACTGGTCCTTATATTTCGGGTGCCATCCCCGTCGTAGGTGGCGCCAACCGTTCATACTATGCACCTGACTCTCACCTTTATCCTCGCGACACGAATGCTCTACAAGTACCTCCACCAGCGCCTTTTCGTCCTCGCTCCGTCCCGCCACAAGCGTTTGCAGTAAGCAGAGCACGATCTCGCTCCCGCTCCCGCTCTCGTTGCAGGACTCCTTTCGGCAAAGCCCGTCATGCTGTTGACCATACCTTCAGTAACTCATCGTCGGGAATCGGCGTCGGACTTCTTGGTGCCGTCGTGGGTGGTTTCGCCGCTCGCGAAGTCTCAGAAGCTGCTATACGCACCCGCAATCGGAAGGAGGTAGAGAACGGAACCTATTATCCCCGACCACATCAAGAAACCGAAAAGGCGCGCGTGATATCTACCGTCGTCGGCGCCCTTGTCGGTGGTCTTGGTGCCAATGCTCTCGAGAAGCGTTTCGAAGTCGCTCGCAAGCGGGATAGGGAGCAGCAGCTAGCCTGGGAGAAGAGATGGGGCAGGGAGCGTGATCTGCCGTACTATGACACTGGCAAAGACCGCGACCATAATCATCGTCAAGGACATCCTCTTGGCCGGGAAGATGACTGGGAGGGCGTCCATTCCTATGACGGTCGGCGTCCAGCAAGATTGAGGAGTGAAGAACCTTTTCAGGACAGGAACTGACCCCTTCTCAACGACATGTTCAGTAACATCACGACGTAATGAATAATAATGACACTTGAATGGAACGCCCCAGTCGGGTTTTGCTCTGGTGAATTATGGAGGGAGGCCGGAAGCATCTCCAGAGATGCCATGTTAGTTTCCATGTAGTGCTACTTGTGACGTTAGAACTAGGTTTATATATATATATATATATATATATAAAGGAACTGGTAGTATGTCCCACAGTCATGTTTTCATCTCTACAAAGCTATTTGTATGTACATCGTTGCTTCATCTGCAAAACCATGACAGCCCACGACCTTCAAATTTGCGTTTCTGTCGTAGGTTGCGCCAAGGCGCAACCCACTCATTGGGACGAACGTCCTCAGTCGCATTGATCAATTACCACATTTATTGCCCTGCGTATTCACACATTCCTTGAGGCTAAGATAGCACTGGGTACTTCGTTAGCCGAGATTGTGCAGTCGCGATCTTGTTTAGTTGTTTTACCGGAGCGTTTTGGCGTTAAACATCGTAGCCAACGGGTAGGGGATAGAGGCCTGCGTAAAGGATCCGATCCCTCGGCCAAATCCCTCGACGGTTCCTACTGTCTGTCTCCCTGTTCACGAGCCAATACACTCGGAGCGTTTTCGCGGGTTAGTTTCTCCCGGTACGATTGCTCTCGCTCCACAATGACCTTGAAGAACTGAGCTATCTCAGCGATCGCGATTTGCTGAGCCTCAGAGCATCCGATCGTGTTGCACAATGATTGCGAGTCGACAATTTGCTTTGCAATGACAGAGTCCGGCTGACAGAAAGTCCGGATACGCAGGGCTCGGGCATTGACTTTCATTGCATGAAGCAGACCTGCGATCTCCAAGGGATTGCCCTGCCGGCGACCAAAGAAGCGAAACTCGTCAATGTGCAGGTGAACAAGTTCAAGCTGCGTCTCTAGGTCGTAGCGGAAGCCGACAACTCTGGGACGGCCCTTTTGGTTCCATCCGTCGGCAATTCTCTTGAGCTTGGCAGGATTGAGGCGGCCGTGGTTGAGCTCATTCGTGATGTAGGTGTGCAGAGCGTTGCTGACGTGAAACTCGAGCTCGCAGTAGAGAAGACTTTGCTCGCGGGGATCCAACGAGATGGTGATTCTCTGTACTCGTCCTTCTCTCGCAACATGTCGCATTTTCCGGTTTGGCCTGCTCTCGGTCTTTCGAGTGTTAGCTGGTGTACACTGCGCGCAGGTGAGATATTGACATACCATCTCCTTGGCAATCTTCTTGAGGCTGTCAAGAAGACCAGTTTTCTTGAGCGATGATTCCTTCTGCTCGCGGTCCGGGTTTTTGTGGTCCATACTTTTGTTCGGTCTCTCGAGCCATCCTTGCTCTCCGATCAGGGTCTTACCAGCAATCTTCTGGACCGGCAGGTCTTTGTAGGCGAAGTAAGGTCTCAGAGGGGAATATAACTGATTGGCATCCATGACTGGTTGTTTGAGAGCCTCAAGTCTGCCCTTGGGGCCCTTGGACGTCTTGTGAGTACCTTGCTGCTGGATGCTATCATCGCGAATAATCAACTCGGGTGCAACTGTTGGAGCAACAGTCGGTGCGAGAGTCGGCGCGTTCGAGTCCTTCCAGCCGTTGTATGACTGCAAGACATTCTCAATGTGTCGCGACACGTCGGCCTTCTGGATGTGCAGGGGACTTGGCTGGTCCCCGTTCTGAGAGTAGATGGATGAAGAGTCTGCGAAATCGGGGCTAGTCGTAGACGGATTATCGGGGGTTTTGGGAGGTGCAGCAGCAGACTTCACAGCAGGCTGCTGAACAAGTGTACCGTACTGCCGTCGATCCTCGACATTGATTGGTGTCGGTGTATTTTGTCTGCGACGTTCTGCAATGTTCGACGACGTTGAGCCCTTCGTCTTGTGAGCCTTGACGGAAGATCGGGGCATCAACTCAGAGAAAGTCGTGGAATCGCTATCATGTCCCTTCTGTGCCGATCGATGAACCGTATGGCTGTTCACAGAATAGGTAGGAGTTTCCTCTTCATCGAGATTTGCACGAGCTCTAGACAAAGCCTGCATGCAGGCAAAGTTGTTGCCTCGGACGGGTGACGCGGTTCTCGCCGTGTCATTGCGATGGCGACGAGAAGGCGATTCGCTCTTACTGGCAAAGCTTCCTGGTATTAGCTTCGTGACTAGACATATTGCGACTTATACTTACACGTCTGTCAGTCTTTCGACCTGGTTCTCCGTCAGATTGAAATTGATCTGGACGGACTTGTTCGATTTTTGTCCATGCGGGGGTCTCAAAGGCGACGGTGACCGACGCTTCTTTGGAGACAGCGGGATGAACGATCCCTGGATAGCGGAGGGAACCATATTGCTGCTCTTCTTTTCTTGGTTGTCTGTGTCTTGAGTCATGATGGGGAGATCGGTAGAGGTTGTCGTAGATGCTATCGATGGCGCGTCTGGCGAATTGGGGCGCCTGTGGCCGAGAAAAGGTATAGACCGAGGCGCGCGCGTCCTTTGAGACCCAAGGCAATTCTCCCTTCTTGAACGAAAGGAATCTTGACGGAACCCAGATTCTTCACGTTGATCGAGCTGCGGAGGGGATGAAGGTGGTCTGTGGAAGAAATGAAAAGCAAAAGGTCCAGCGAGCTCGGGATCCTCGAACTGGCTGGCTCGAAGCTCTGCGATCCAAGCTTCCACTCGGCTTCGATAAGAAGAAGGGTCTGAGGAAACCAAAATGACCTTTAGCAAGTGCTTAGGGGTCTGAGGAGATGAGGTGGGAAAGTTTTCGACTGCGTCTCCTTTTCCTTTCACGGCGCCTTCTGGAGCTGAGGTTTGTTTTTTCTTTACGTACCTCGCTGTGGAAAAGCCGTTTCTAGGCCAACTTTTCCCCTCACAGGTAGATTTTCTGCGGGGCTCAGAGCTTCTTTGAGTATACCAATGCCTTTAGTGAATGAACAAGCGTCCGCTGTGGTGGCGGGAGGTACAGGATGGTGCAGGATGGGAAAGAGCGACCGCCTGCGAGGGTCTTCTCTACATACCGTCATTAATCGGTTCAACATCTTGTCGCGCTTCATCACCGTCCCATGCGGATTCTTCAACACTAAGTACTGAGGTGTATTCCACTTGAATCGCTGCTTGATCTCACTTTATTTAGCTACAGCCATATTTACGTTTTGTCATGACCTACGATGACCTGGGTCAGCTTGCAAAATTTCTTCAAGCGCTCGATCTGGTAGACGCGTTTCTACGGCGTCCTCGAAGCTGAAGTCCGATCGAGAATCGACTTCACTGCCACTCGGCCCAGTGTCATGAATGTCGCTACATGAGGCCAGTGATCCCGGCGCACCTACTACCACCCTCGAACTACCTAGATTATGACCCAATAGAGATTGATCACTTGGAACATAGTCGTAGAATGCCGAAAGCGATGGTTGGTGTCGAGCTTGACGAGCTTGTCAGAAAAGCAGGCATGAACATCTGGTGACAGCAACGAGAACCTACCTGAATTCTCAGCTCCTTGCCTCGAAGCTGAGCTCGGACGAGAAGATACTCGAGATTGGGGCATCTGCTCCGAATGATCGCTCGGCGCCATCCTACTCGAGCGAGACGACGGCCTCACGTCACAAGGGACGGGCTGCTGCTTCGTGCTAGTCAGTTCCCAAGCCTTCCCAAACATAATTTCGGTAGAGGCCTTTCCGACCCTGGAAGCCTTACATAAAATGGAGGAAGGCAGTGGCTTTCGTCGATTTGGTTGGGCCGCGAAGTTGATCGAGCGATGGAGCACACTGTAGTTTGTGGGTCTAGATTTCGACAATACCGACAGGGTGCATCCTTGGGATCTCTGCAACCAGCCATCGACAACCAGGAACACCACGCTTGTCGTCAGTGTTGGGAAAGCCGACAGGATAATGCCACTTCTCCGAGCGACGTCCAGGATACCAGACGGCCCGAAAGCTGGATTGAAAGTTCGTTGGCGCTTGTAGTCCGTCTTCGTTAGTGGCAACATCGCATATTGTTCGCACCATTCTCTGGGAGCGCACGCGACTTTGCTCTAGTGACATGAAATCATCATCGCCCAAAGCGCCGTCTAGCCCGAACCAGTTGTTGCGCGACTGAAAACTCGTTTTGCCGTCTTGTTTGGCAGATTCGCCATGGGCAACGCTCGGAAGTCTGCTGCAAGCGGTGCCAACAGCACAAGAGCCTGCATGTGGCAAGTCGTATCCAGAGATGGGAGTGTCCAGCCCGAACCAGTCTTGACCTCTCTGGCGCCTTGGAGTTCTGAGTATCCGGGGATATTCGACTTCCACTTGCCGCCGAGGACTTACAGATTCGTGCGCAAGAGTCCAACCGTTTGCGCGGGTCTTCGCAGGTGAGGGCTCCAACAGGTTCCAACAATAATCCAGACCGCCATCAAAGCCGAGCTGAGGTGTGAATGGCCCGCGAAACTCCCAAGCCGAACCCACAAGCCCTTTGGACGCAGCTTCCACAAGCAGCTTCCGGGCTTTGATATCTGCCGTGGGCATAAGATCATGTGACATAGACAATGGCAACGGCATCCCATTAGCAACCAATGAAAATTTCCTGGCAAAGATGGCGTGCGGCGTCATGCAGCCGTCGGGCAGTGGCACTGGTTTTGGATCAACAGAATCGCGGATCGACAGGACAGTGTCGAGACCGAAGACGTTGGCTAGGCAGCTGCGGCGTTTGCTCTCTGGAGGTTGTACGTCGTGGACATCTTTCTTTGGAGATACTCTCCTTCGAAAACCGCGTAGCAGAATGTCTGATCTTCGCTTGCCCTTAGTCGAATCTGTCACTTGACTTCGATCAGTGCCGATTGTGTCGTTACTCTTCCTCAGTTTCGGGAACGAGGCGGTTGTCGGTGTCACCTCCTCCTCTTTGACAAACCTCCCAGACTTTCCAATTCCGATATCCCACTGCATTTCATGCAGCTCTTTTGGATTCGGACTGCGAAATGCGCATGTACCGCTCTCGCGGGTAGAAACGTACATGGTATGATCGATCATCCATGCTTTGCGGCTGCGTATACAGCTAGGTTCATTCGAGCTTGTTCGAACCGAAGGATAGTAGTCAGACAGTCTAATTGGGTATCGTTCTGGGTGCTTCTGGCGCCAATGCACAAGTCTGAGGGTTGGTCGTATTGAGGTGGTAATAGTCGACATGTGTGGTATGTGAGGCAACTCGAGATTCGACTGTCGCCGGGACCGTTAGAGTGGAAATGCCTGACCTCCGGGTTGCGCACTTACATGTCGATTGAGATGATCATGTTTCCAATGTTGGAACTCGGCCCCCGGATCATCGGAGTACTGACAGTCGATCTCGATCAGCTCGTAGAGCACTCCCCCTGCTAGATCCAAGTTTTCGTCCCCGAGGTGCTCCCGCAGAACCAGAAATACCTTCGTACCGCATCAGGCAACTTTATCTCCGGGAATAGTAAAGCGTTTCGGAGACTCACGAGTTGCACGCCGTCACAGTATCGAAAGTTGCGGGGAATATAGGCGCAATATCTGACGAGCACGTTGCGGCACTCTGGGCAACAGTCAATACAACTGTACCCCTGATTTTACCAAGTGAAAAAGGACAAGCGACTCACTTTCTTCATCATATCCATTCCGAGATAAAGTGTCTTGGCTAAGAGCGCTTGCCATAACCTCGAGGCTTTGCCGCCAGTCGTCGTCCTCAGGGTCGGACACCGTCGGCGTAGATTCTACCCATGTCTGAAGACTAAGACGGTTCCGCATATTGCGCGGTCTGTCAGCGTTGCAGCTGGAAACAGGGGCAGAAGGACAGGACGATGTGGCACAGTGTCGAGTAGAGAGAAATAGCGTTCGCCTCGGAGGTAGGGGAGCTTCCGCAAGCTCGAGTGCCGAAGCTATTTGGTGCAAAGACGTGAATGGGATGAGCACTCAGTGAAGCGGTCCATGAGATCAAGGAGGTGTAGGGGGGAAATCGAGGCAGGTCGTTGCCCATGGACATGAGGCAAAGTCGGAAGGGGCAGCCGCTGCACCGCGAGTTGTTGGATGTCGGAAAGGAGAGCCCGGCCAGTTTCGTTCCTGCCCTTCTTCTTATCTAGATGATTTTTACGTCTTACTTCCAAGCCTTGGTCATGAGACTACCTCATAAAGGAACAAAGAAAGAAGGCAAGCGGAGATGACCTGACCAGTAAGGGAGGCACCATTCTTTTCAAAATTACCTACAGCGCATTGTTGCTGTCGAAGATGCCGTGTCCTGTACTTCGACACGGAATCATAAGGTAGGTACCATCAATGCACCATGGGAGCGCAACGAGAAGCATTTGTCGCTTGATCAAACGATTCTTTCTTTCCGCAGTGGGTTTCCCGAGCTGACAGCAGCATCCAAGAAAACCAACTTCTCTGGCCGACCTACAGTCCGCAGCGGCCAAAGTAAGAGACGGGACGCATCGAAGGCTGCTCTAAGCATGTCGACAACGTGGCACCGATGAGCAGCTCACGTGACGTACCTTGGTCCAAATACGATGCCAGGTAGAACCCGTCTCAGATGAGGTGGCTAGCGTGCTTGGGAGCCACCAAGGCCCGACGCAAACTCCTCTGCGACGTTGGCGATGCGAGGATATCTTGAACGCGATAAACGACACTTATGTGCTGATATAGGGCAAATGACCTTGTCCGGGACGCAGGGTAGTATTCAATATGTCACAAATGCGGGTGGTGATGGCCTCCGGACACATTGCTGCGGTTGTTGGGGATGCAAGTCGAAATCCGGACCATTTCCATCTGAAGTTGGGTTGCGGGTCCAAGTGAAGATTGTACGAGGACCAGTCGGCTGGGAAAGAAAAAAACGTATTGCACATGACGTTACTGTATCTTTCCTAGGAAACTAAGCATACTTCTACTTTGAATACGGTAAATCGGAGCAGGAGGGCACTTCGACCAGCAGGGATCGACTACTTCGGTTCGGTGCAGCGTTTCCGCGCAGGGCACTTCGGGGTGCAGCATCTTCCCCGCACTTGCCTTCTCCAACTTCCAGAGACCCCAACCATGCCAACGCCCCATTGGCCTTTTTGCCGTCATCGGCCACTGAGAGCGGCATCTTTGGCTCTGCGAAGAAAGAAAAAGTACATGGTCGAAAGTATACGGCCCCACTACCGACTTGCCGACTCTCCTTCCCGAATGACTTTGGTCTGGGCTGCGCTGCCACCAAGCAAGGATAAGCACCTAGCCAGACGTACGATGTATTAAGGCCACCGAGATTCACTTGTGTGAGAAAGTGTAATTCCCCCCATGTGGCTGAACATGGGTGACAAAAAAGTCATCGGGAGATTCAGACGTGCCCGAATCAGTGTCCGTGTCTCCATATTCACGGATCAAATGAACGGCATGCCCTCCGCGGTGCCCTCTTACAGCCCAACGAGGTACTTCACCTGCCCCAACGTGGGGTTTTGGAGTTCCCGGTCTGTCTTGCCGTCCCCGTTCTCCTTACCGATATTCTATGCCGGCGAGCTACACTCAGCATCTCGGTCCCCTTCGGATGAGTCTCACTGGATCCAGATCTCCCCGCTGGTCCATCGCATCCTTGTTGTGTACTTAATTAGAAATCTGCGCCAATCGGTCGGGTGCCGTATATAACCTACCATTCCTGCCCGTGACTTCTTTGATGATCGTCCCTGCAATTGACCATCTGTCGTTCCATTTCCCCTTGGCCGTATTTCTCTGCTGTCTTTCGGCGCGATAATAGTGTCTGAGGACATCACGAGCTCTTTACTTTCGCTTCTTGAGTCAAACGGAACCGCATCCCAATTGGGGCCACGTAATGGAGAATCAACCCGACCGCCACTCGGGCTCGACGCTCTACGATATCGGTGAGGCTGGCGCCGAAGTCTCATACGTATCTGCTTCCGTCGCTAACTTGTGAAGTCGTTGTTGGAGCTGGGCCCGTAGGACTTATGCTGTCAACCTCCTTGGCCAGATGGGGCTACAAGATCAAACACATCGACAACCGAGCTGAGCCTACGCCGACTGGCAGAGCCGATGGCATTCAGCCGCGTTCCTTGGATTTGCTGCGCAACATGGGTCTCAAGTCAGCTATAATGGCTCACAAGCCTGCCCGTGTCTACGAGGTCGCATTCTGGGACCCTCCAAAGGGTGGCAATGGCATTATCAGAACTGGAACATGGGCCAGCTGTCCTAGCTTCATTGACGCCAGATATCCTTTCACAACGCTGCTGCACCAGGGCCATATTGAGCGAGTCTTTATTGACGATCTTAAGAAGAACGGCGTTCAGATCCAAAGACCGTGGACTATCACCGGTTTCACCTCTAACGAGGCCGAGAACCCCGAGTATCCTGTGGAGGTCCGCCTGGAGCACGTCGACGGCACTGCTCATGAGACTCTGCGCGCCAAGTACCTCTTCGGAGGTGAGGGCGCCCGTTCATTCATCCGAGAACAGTTGCAAATTGGCATCAAGCACAAGGACCCCATCTCTCATGTATGGGGTGTCATGGACGGCGTCGTCGACACTGATTTCCCGGACATCAAGGCAAGCTCCTCCGATCCACGTCAAGTAACGCCAACTGACTTCTGAAACCAGATGAAATGTACCATTCATAGCAAGCACGGCTCTATCATGGTCATTCCGCGAGAGGATAACATGGTGCGCCTCTACATCCAGATCGCTTCCTCAACAGATCCCGATTTCGACCCTCGTAAGACGGCAACAGAAGAAGAAGTTCAAAAATCTGCGAAACGCATTCTTCAGCCGTATAAAATCGAGTGGGAGACAGTCGAATGGTACTCGGTCTATCCCATTGGACAGGGTATTTCGGATCGTTACACCCTGGACCACAGAGTCTTCCTGGGAGGTGACGCATGCCACACCCACAGCGTAAGTTAGACGGAGTCGAACGAGTGGGTAGCATTGCTAACATTCAAGGATAGCCCAAGGCAGGTCAGGGCATGAACACGGCGTTCCTCGACGCTCAAAATTTAGCCTGGAAGATTCATGCTGTGGAGGCGGGCTTCGCGAGCCGTGACATTCTCAAGACTTACGAAACTGAACGCCGAGACGTCGCCGAGACGCTGCTCAACTTTGACAACAAGTACGCTGCGCTGTTCTCTAAACGTCCGCCTGCGGCAAGTGAAGTTGAGGCAGCTTCGGACAAGGCTGCCGATAACAGCTCAGATAACGAATTCATTCAAACTTTCAAGGAGTCTTGCGAGTTCACCAGTGGATACGGTGTAGCATACAAGCCGAACTCGCTCAACTGGTCTGAAGCACACCCAGCCAAGTCGCCTCTGATCCATCCCGAAGGCACCAAGCTTCGCACAGGACGAATTTTCATCAATGCCGACGTAACCAGGGTTGTCGATGCCAATGTCGTCCACTTGGAGCAAGAGGTCCCGTTGAATGGCTCATTCCGCATCTTCGTCTTCGCGGGTAACACTTCCACCACACGAACTGCGCTCAAGGACTTCGCCTCTCATCTCAAAAACAAGCGATCGTTCTTCTCCCAGTATCTCAGAGACGACATTGAGAGTGTCTCACACCACGAGAAGCATAACCCTCACAGCTTATTCTTCACTTTCTGCACCATTTTTGCCGCCAACCGCAGCAACATCGAGATTTCCCGCGACGTGCCAGAGGTTCTGGGACGTTATCGCGAACATATCTATGCAGATGATAGGTGGGACCGTCGTGTTCTCGATGCAAAGGCGGCCGCACATGCCAAGATGGGACTGGACGAAGAGAAGGGTGGCGTTGTTGTTGTGCGTCCCGACGGCTATGTCGGTATGGTTTCCAAGCTGGTGGAAGGCAGTGGTACGGTTGACGCACTGAATAAGTACTTTGGTACGTTCTGCACCAAGAAGTTGGGGGAGACACTTGCGCAGCTATGACGAGCGCAACAGGTGATCTGATGGAGTATGCTCCTTTTCGCATAGCATCATTATTGTTCTTGTGTTAGTACCCTACATAGAGCAACGAGCTGGCCAGGTTAGTTTACCTGAAGATAGATCAGGTTGTATCGAGATACCAGTAGATTGAGGGTACCCAGTTGTACTTCGGTATGATATTCTGAAATTATGAGTCAGGTTGAAGTCTTGAATTCTTTGATGAAGACTTCATTTACGTATTGCTAGTTCGCAATGCAAACCAGGATTAACACCTACTGCATTACTTTATGGGGTCTTGGGGTTTGGTGGGCATCGCTTGCTAACATGAGGTTAACCGCCAGCCACAGTGATTCGTTAACTTCATTGCTGGTGATGGGATGGATGACCATTGATTCATTCTTGGATTAAGACGGACGACAAAGGTCTCCCATATGAAGGGACTTGATTTATCCCAACTATAGTGACCTAAGACTTGTCAGGCCGAACTAGGATACATTGCCAGTCACACCTCTCTCTATATGGCTCATGTCGGCACAACCACTTGCCACGGCCGAACCAGGCCCTCATCGCCCGTCGTGACGAGCATCTCTTCTACACCTCTCTTGTCCGACCCTGCATCATACCTCTTGCACCATGTAATGTGGTTGATCTCATACGGGCCATGCGCGTTAGGCACCTTCGCCTCGATGTGCCACTTACTGGACCCTACGGGCAGCTCTCCAGTCTCAGCTGCTGCTGTCTCGTCATCTCCAACTCTAATTGTGCTGGTAACATTCGGCTCTCCCGATCCAGCACCCTCATCCTCTCGGTAGACAGCGATCACACCGTCACTGCCGGTACTGGCCAACAAGCCTGTAGTAGCACTCCATGCCACGGAATAAATGTCCCTCGTATGCGCCTTGGGCAAAACGGCAGTGCAAACCCACTCTTCCCTGAGAGACCTCCGCATTGTATTAGGAATACCACCAAGCCCTGAGCGGAATCCTGCCCTAGCTCCTCCGTCCTCTCCTTCATCTTCCTCTTGCAAGCTCCACATCCGTATCGTCTGGTCCGCAGAATATGTTACCAGCCTGGGAAACCCGTTGTCCGCCCTCGGTCTCTGCTCCCACTGCACGCCCCAGACCGTACCCTCATGGCCTTCCAGCACGGATACGCAAACCCACTCCCCGTCGCCATCCTCGCGCCATATGCGTACTGTGTTGTCGTAGCTCGAGCTTGCAAGGACGTCGGCGCTGTATCTCCTCCGCGAGTTTCTGCCAGGCACATCAGGACACCATGCAATGCCCTTCATATCACCATTATGCTCATTCAGTACAGCGACGGTCTCCCACTCGTCGTCGCCCTCCGTGACACCCACATCTTCCCAGATCCACACAGTTTGGTCTCTGCTGCAAGTCGCCAGATATGCGCCTGAGGGAGCGAAGGAGACGCCCTTGATTTCCGAATCATGGCCTTCCAGTACCAACGTGAATTCCCAGTCCTTATCCTCATCGCTGCCATCGTCTCGGTTTGCGCGTCGCGACGAACTCACGTCGATTTCGAGGGGCTGTGCGGTAGTCTCATTGCCGGAAAAGGGCAATTCGCCGTCCCAGCGCCAGAGACCTGCAGTCGAGTCGAAGCTGCCGGTGACAAGACAGAGCTGATGAGCCGGCAGATTTGGCTTCCAGGCGACAGATCGGACGGAGCGCGTGTGACCTCCAGACAGGCTGCTGTGGGAGGAAAGCGACGATAACGAGTAGATGGTGACCGATTTCGCATGAGCAGTCGCGATGAGCGGCAAAGTCGGATGGGGCACTGAGCACCAGGCGCGTTCGTATAGATCGGGTTTGAAGGGCGGGAGTGGTAGGACTTGAACCGCCGAAGACGGCGTCTCCGCGGACGAAGGCATTTTAGAATGGCGGGGTAATAGGGACGATAGTACGACAGGAGGATGAATAGAATGAATTTCTGAACCAGTAGTGATCGATCAAAAACACGATCCAACAAAACTCCTCCCAGAAGACAGTGTTTGCTTGCTTTGCAACCCCGCCCAAGATACTGGGCGCATTCGAATTGTAATGTGTTGGTGGTGGGATTAGTGATGCAATACCCCTCCACACCCTTCCGCCTGCAAAGTGCGATCTTTTTTCAGCTACAATCATTTCTGCCCCGCGCTCGGGGCCCGCTTCCTTACCCATCGCTGGAAGCAATGCGGGCAATCGTTTTTCCAGTGAGTCTCGCCCGAGACGGCCCTATGGGGCACCGGGGCCGGTTCTGGCCGACTGGAAGATGCTCCGCGGAGTAATTTTTTTTTTTATTGGTACCGGCAACCGAGTTTTCGTTCGACAAAGTTCGAACTTCGCGGCTGATTTGGACGGGAACCAATAAGGTATCTCGGTCCGGCAGCGATACTCGAAGATGAGTATCAGTGACGTCGGTGAAAGTCCTTCTCTTCCCCGATGATAGGCTCAGCTTGGTAACGAACCGATCGCATCTGCAACGTCACCGTCATGATCTTCATTTTTCTAATCGGTTAGTTTTCAATCAAATTCATTGATGTTCAGTTTCAGGCGAATCTTATTGTGTGTAACGACAAAGGGGGCACGAGTCTGGCGAGCTGGCTACCAGGAGAGGGGAGAGATGACCTCTCGAATAGTAACGTTCATCAGGCTTTGCGACGGCCAGGTTTTGAGTCAAGCAACGGAATACGCAGTAGTAGAAAACTACGTCCGCGCTGACAGTTTTGGCCTCTATCAGTGAGCCAATGTCGGTTTTCAGGAAGCTAGTCTTTATCTTCCAGGGCAAGATCCTCGGATCATTCGGCCTAGGAATCGCGATGTTTTTTTGCTGAATAAACTGTCGTGATTGTACCTGGGCTCCTAGTCTCGACGCCGACGCGGGCACTCTGCTGCTCGAATCTTGAGTCAGAGGCAGCGGTAGCTCCTTGCTCGGACCATTTTACGCACGATTGCTCGGATCAGACCTCACGCCGGCCTACCATTAGCTCAGGGGCAGTGTGGTCGAAGAAAACTAGACCAACAGTGAATCTTAGGCTGACCCGAATCTGCGACGACGAAAGGGTGCGAAAGACGAAGAAACTAAGTTCGTAGTCGCTCGTACACTCCGCGCCTCTAGTTCATCACATTACTGATCTGGCTGGTTGTTGTTCTCAGTTCAAGCAGAATAGTATTGCCGTGGCGACAGTATCTTGGCCCGACCCGGCTGGAGCATGACATTGGTGTCAGCACGAGGCCAAGGTAGCTAAGTTCTGCCACAGTGAGCCTGTTGATTCCCCAGGGTTAGCGCAGTTTCGGTTGGTATGTAAGCCACTAGGGGAATAGATCCCCTCAGGTTCAGGGGAAGGCGCCGGTTTAATGAGGCTGAAGTACCACATGGTACAGTAAGGGGTCAAAAGTCTGAGCCAACTGCACAGTATCCCACCCAAACCAGTGAATTCCAGCATAATTTATATAACCTAGCTAAATATATAGAGCTTCTATATAGTGTATACTTAGTATGTTAAGCTTAAAGTACTTTGAATGTATTTCTTTAAAAACTTTAATTTTAATATAGAATTACTAGATATTGAACTTAGAAATAATAGAATTAAGAAACTTTTAAATTATAATAGAGTATAATAAGAAATACTATATAGCTAGTGATATCTTCTCTAGTAAAGGGTTTACATTGAAAATAACTTAAGAGTAATAGTATCAAGTAATTTATTTAAGTTTCTACAAGCCTTTTATTATAGCGCTAGGTTAGACCTACTTAAATTTCAGGTTATATAACTACTAAGTTACGTAGTCTCTAGGTACCTCTTTAGCCTTCTAGGGCTATGCTAGCCTATAGTTACACTTTTCCCTTTTTAATATAGAATCTACTTAATATAATATAATTAAAGCATACTAACCTTCGCTCTTTGATTATTTATAATACTATTATATATTTATCTATTAATTCTCTAGAGATAAAAATATAATATCTTAATTAACTATTATTACTCCTACCTTATTAGTTAACTAATATAAATATAGTACCTAACTAAGCGCTAAGCTAACTAATTTATACCCTAATTAATTTAAATTTAATTAATACCCCCCCTTTACCTTATAATAATATATTAAATAAGATCTAACTAGCTAGTTATAATTATAAAGCTATAATAGCGCTTATACTTAATACTAGAAGACTCCTAGAGCCTTATATTAAAGCTCTTTAATATTACTATATTATACTACCTAATTATAATACCCCCTTATATAAAGACTTAAAGGCTTTTAATTTAAATAAGCCTATATATAAGTAGCTTATTAGAAGCCTATTTATAAACCTTAATATAGAGAAATACAAGAGCCTAGCTTAGAGTACTATTACTAAATTATAGAAGTTCCCTAATATCCTTATTATTAATTATAATTACTTAGGTATAAGTTAGTAAGTTATTTTTATTCTTAATAATATAATATAGTTATTCTAGAATAACTCTAACTTAACTCTTATTTAGATTCAAAACTAGCTTATAAAGAGAGCTACTTAAGGTATTAAGTCTTAAGCTTTATATATTAGATATATTATTATAAGTAATAACCTTTATATACTTTATAATACGGCCTCTAGCTACTGCATAGTGATTTTACTTACTTAAGTGCAATAGACCTTCTAACTCCGCGCCTCCTAACAATACACGCAGCGCGCGTCCGACTTTATACGAGGGTTTGCTTCTATATAGGAATATATAGGGTTCTTATATTATTTTTCTTAACTAATAGAGGGCATAGGTTAAAATACCTATATAATATTTCCTGAATTATACCTGCGAACTAGGTGAACTTATTATAGTCTTTTTGCAAAGGGGCTACGGTGTAATTCCGAACTTAATACTTTATAATACTACTCTCTACTTAGAATATAAGAATTAAGAGCTCTAGGAGTATTTACATAATACCTATATTAAGTTCGGAATTACGCTGCAACCCCTTTGCAAAAAGACTATAACAAATTCACCTAGTTCGCAAGTATAATTCGGGAAATACTATATAGGTATTTTAACCTATATCCTCTACTAGTTAAGGAAAATAATATAGGAACCCTATATTCCTACTACTCGCAAGCAAACCCTCTAAATATTATAAAGTCGGACGCGCGCTGCACCGGGGCTAATAAGGTTAACCTTCTAGCAAGGTGCTACGAACGCTACTATACAAGAGGTAACTCCTTAACTAAAGAGGTCTTTCTTAAGAGGTTCTTATAGCTAGAAGTATAAGAAGCTTTATTATTATAAGCAGGGCCTTATACCTCTCCCTTTTCCTTATCTTTATCCCTTAACTATATTAATACTAGACCTTATATATAAATATACTAAGCCTAAGCGAGGTATACCCTTTAGTATAAATAATATAGAGGGGGTTACTAGAGAGTTTAGCCTTAATATAATTAATAAAACCTGCTCCTTTATTAACTACTCTACTATATATAGAGAGCGTATTATTAATATAGCCCTTAAGAGGGCTTACCTTAATACCCCTATAGAGAACTTTATAAGGTATAATAATATTAGAGCTAAATAAGTAAACTTAGTAATAGAAGTTTAGTAGGTTATTATATACCTTATAGAGTAGCTCTTCTTCGAGCAGGTCCTCTATATTACTAAGGTAGAGGTAGCCTAGGTAGCCTAGGCCTATTAGGGCTTAAATATTAGTAAGTATAGCTTATACTAACTACTTTAATATAGAGAGAGCGTTGCTAACGATAGTATAGCTAGTAGATAAAGCGGTAATAGAGGTAGTATTAGTAGCGCGGGTAGTGCGCGAGAGGAAAAGTTAATAGTTTCGTAGTTTAAATAATTAAAAACTACGTTATTATCGATATAAAGTTAAAGATCGTGAGGCTATAGGCACGTATAAGTGCGGCTATAGTTAGGAAAGGATTACGTGACCGAAGGCTATATATTATTAGGAGGCGCGGAGGTAGAAGGTCTATTACACTTAAGTAGGTAAAATCACTATACAGTAGCCAGAGGCCACATAATACCTATATTACTAGTAATAATATTAAATAATCTACTATACTTAAATACTACTAAGAGGAGTATAACTAAGCTTAATATAATATTATTACTATTACTAAGGAGTAGGATAAAATAAGGGATATTAATAAAGCTTTACTCTAGTATTTTAAGTATAATATAACTACTACTCTTCTCCTAACAAACCCTCTCTCTAGTAATTATAATACTATGCTTTAAGTAATTCTTAGCTAAATAATATATCTTAAGAGTTAGATTTACTCTAGCTTACTCTTATTAACTCTTAGTATTTATAATACTTAGATTATTAAGATACCTGAGGTCCTTATTTTTATAAGTACTAAGAGTACTAATCCTAAATACCTAAAGTTTAATACCTAGCTCTTTTATATTAAGATATACCTTAATAATAGAGAGTATTATAATAAGTCCTAATACTTTAAGTATATACTCTTATGTCTTAGAGGAACTACTTACAATATCTTATCCTTTCTCCTCTTAGGAGATGTACTCTAAATTACTATAATAGAGTAGCTTATTAATAAGCTAAAAGGTATTTTTATTAACTTAGTTTAATATAATAAAGCCTAAATAAAGCTTAATACCCTTATTATTTTATTAAGGATATCTAAATTAAGTAAGCTATATCTATTAAACTTATTTATAAAGCTAAGCTTTTAGAGTCTTAGTAATACTAGAAGTTCTATAAGAAACTACCTACCTCTCTTTAAAACTAGTACTCTATTTATTATATAAATAGCGCTCTTAACTTCTAGGACTAGATTACTTAGGTTTATATTATAGCTTATATTATAGCGCTTTCTAATATTTACTTAGCTAACTAAATTACTATATAAAGCTTTGTAAGAATACCGAAGGTATATCTTAAAACTTCTATAATAATCTTATAAGGTTCATATAAACCTTAATAAATAACTATAGTATATATAGTTATATACCTATATAATATCTCTTTAATAATACTTTAATAACTATAAAACATAAAAAATAACTATAAAAGTATTTCCTTCATGGAATAAATACTTTAAAAATTTATATAAATTCTAATAATGGCAATAACCTTATATATATATATTTATAATCCTTAGCTTTATAGCTATAAATATATAGAAATTGCGCACGGACCACATAGTGATCCAAGCGCGATTTCTGCTTAATAAGCTACTGCTTTGCAGTTACGTTTCAGAATATCTTACCCCTCACTTTGTGAGGGTAGGATTTATAACTTAGAAATAATAACAACAATAACATCATCAATACCATTAATATTCAACGATTTCTATATCAATTAATTCCAGGAAAAATACCTCCTTATGCTTAGATTTATCAGCTTTCATCACCATATTACTCAGCCTATTAATATCCATTATTCAGGCTGTTTTACCGCCCCTTTTGCTACCTATATACCTATTCTTACAAGCTTTATTCTAGTAGCTTATATTAAACCTTTTAATAGAGGGAACCCCTATATATAAGCTTATATTAACTAGGATTAAATCCCTAAGGCTTTATATAAAAAGCTCTATAACTAGGGCGCTTATTTTATTTATAATAATACTAGTTATACCTTATAGGATTACCCCTATAAGAAGGCTAGAGCTAATATAAGTATTACTAAGCCTACTAAGGCTATTAATAATAACCTAAAGCTAGTAAAAAACTAGAGCTTCTAGTAAAAATAGACTCCTTACTAGGGGAGGCTTAAAGAGATTAGTAATTATTAATAATATCTATTAACTTATAATAACTAATAAGTAATAAACTACTAGAGAAAGAATTAGTTCTAGTTTATAATAGAAATAATATTTATCTTAGAGCCCTTTTTAATATTAGATTAAATAGTTATATTTTTATAAATACTTATGTAACTCCCTTACTAAGGGATTTTTACTATATTAAATATAATAAGTTATAGCGCTCTATCCTAGCTACTAGATTTAATAGAAAGCTATTAAATATTATAACTAAGATATAAATAACTTATATAGAGATAGACCGCTAAGAATTAATATAAATACCCTTTCTCTAACTTAATATAAGGAGATAATACCTTATCCTTAGTTACTTATAGTTTAATTATTATAATATTAGCGTAGATATATACTATTAACGCTTATACTAGCCTAGTAATACCCCTATAGCTTAAGACCTCCCCTAAATAATTATATAAGATACTAAAGACCTCCTTTAACGTATTAAAATTAATATTAAATATTAACTTAATATAAAATACGACTAGGCTATATTTAAAGCTAAGGAATAGCTAAATAATGTTTAAAAGGCTATAAGAAATAAAATAAAAGCCCTTATAAAGATCCTATAGTAAAGCTATATACCTAAGGACTTAGGATATAATAATAACTTATAGAAGATGAATATAATATTAAAAGGCGTGCTAATAGCTAGTTAAACCTAGTTAATATTATATTAAAAGCCTAGACCCCTTAGCTCTAAGGCTTAATAAGCAAAGAAAGACCTCGATATAGCGCTTATTAGCGCTATAGGGTTTAAGAGAAACCTAAAGCGTATTAATATTAAATTAGGCTTCATATTACTATATAAGCGTAACCTAATAATTACCAATATATAAGAGGAAGAAGAGAAAGATATAAGCTTATTACAAGTTAATAAAGTTAAAAACTAATAATTAATAAGAGGTTCTTATTATACCTCCAGGATTAAAAGGATTACTTTAATAAAACTACTAGAAATATATTACCTCCTTATTACCTTTATAATTACTAAATTATACTAGAGCTAGGTATAAAGGAGTAGTTAACCTTCTACCTGCTATATAAGTAATTAGTACTAGAACTCGAGGCTATTTAAGAATACCTCCTTAAGAACTTAAAAAAGGGCTTTATAGCGCTAAGTTATATCCTATTTATATCTCTAATACTATTTATTTAAAAAGCTAATAGCTACTTAAGGTTTTATATTAACTTCTAAAAACTAAATAGGTTTATTAAGAAGGATTAGTATCTATTACTCCTAATTAATAAGATTATAATCTAAATTAGCTAAGCTAAAGTATTTATAAAAATCGACATTTACTAAGCGTTTTATTAAATTTATGATTACTATAACTTAGAGGACTTAATAACGTTCTATACCTACTATAGCAGCCTCTAGCCACTGCATAGTGATTTTACCTGCTCAAGTGCAACAGACCTTCTAACTCCGCGCCTCCTAATAATATATAGCCTTTGGTTATATAATTATAACTTTCCTAACTATTGCTATACTTATATATACCTATTATACTAAATAGCCTTATAATCTTTGACTTTATATTAATAATAACGTAGTTTTTAATTATTTGAACTATAAAACTATTAACTTATCCTCTTGCGCACTACTTATACTACTAATACTACCTCTATTACTACTTTATCCGCTAGCTATGCTATTATTAGCAACGCTCTCCCTATTTAGCGTAAGCTATACTTACTAATATTCCCTTAATAAGCCTAGGCTACCTAGGCTACCTCTGCCTTAGTAATTTAGAGGACCTACTTAAAAAAGAGCTACTCTATAGGGTATATAATAACCTACTAAACTTCTATTATTAAGTTTACTTACTTAGCTCTAATATTATTATACCTTATAGAGCCCCTTATAGGAGTATTAAAATAAGCCCTCTTAAGAGCTATACTAATAATATACTCTCTATATCTAGTAGAGTAGTCAATAAAAGAGCGGGTTTTATTAATTATATTAAGGCTAAACTCTCTAGTAATCCCCTTTATATTATTTATATTAAAAGGTATACCTCGCTTAGGCTTAGTATATTTATATATAAGGTCTAGTACCAATATAGTTAAGGATTTATTATAGGTTAGAAAATGATAAGGAAGAGAGAGAGGTATAAGGCCCTACTTATAGTAGTAGAGCTTCTTATACTTCTAGCTATAAGAACCTCTTAGGAAAGACCTCTTTAGTTAAGGAGTTACCTCTTATATAATAATATTTATAATACTTTTAGTACCTTACTAGAAGGTTAACCTTTTAGGTTAAGGAGTTATCTTATATATTAGCTTTTATAGTACCTTTAGCACCCTACTAGAAGGTTAACCTTTTAGGTTAAGGAGTTATCCTATATAGTAGCTTTTATAGCACCTTATTAGAAGGTTTAGCGAGGGTATTACTATAAGAGCCTTAGTAGCCTATTTAGCTCTAATATAATTAGCCCTAGTATAGTATATCTAACTTTATATAACGGTTTACTTATAAGTAGTAGGAATATATAGGGTTCTTATATTATTTTCCTTAACTAGTAGAGGGTATAAGTTAAAATACTTATATAGTATTTCCTAAATTATGCCTATAAACTAGGTAAATTTATTATAGTCTTTTTACGAAGGGGCTGCGGTGTAATTCCGAACTTAATACCTACTATAGCTTCTATAAGAATAAGGCTCTACTTTTTAAGCTCTATAGTAGGTTAGCGATATACTAATAATATATAAATGATACACTTATAAAATACCTAGATAATTTCTATATAGTATATATAAGTAATGTCCTAGTTTATTAAGAAGACCCCCTCTAATATAAGAAATAGATTAAGAAGGTCCTTAACTAGCTATACTAAGTAAGGCTTTAAGCTAATATTAAGAAGTATAAATTTAATATAACTATAACGCACTACCTTAGGTTTATTATTATAACTAAAGGGATAACCCTAACCCTAAGAAGGTCTTTATAGTAAAAGACTAGTAGCTACTAACTATAGTATATAGTATCTAGTCCTTCCTAGGGTTTTATAGCTTATATTATTAATTTATTAGAAATTATAAGAAGATTACTTAGCTACTTACTAAGCTTATAGCTAAAGACGCTCAGTTTAACTTTAATAATAACTATATAATAACATTTATAATACTAAAGGAGGCCCTAATATTAGACCCTATCTTATACTACTAGAAGCCTAAATTACTAACCTAAGCTAAGATAAATACCTCTAAATCTATTCATACTACTACCCTTCTCTAATAATAAACTAATAATAATATATAGTATTTAATAGCTTATGTTTTAAAAACTATATTACTAATAGAGATAAACTCCCTATCTATAACTATAAGATAATAATAATTATTCTAATATTAAAAGAATAGAGGGTTAAACTCTTTATAATTACCTAGCGTTTAAAAGTTATTATAGATTCTTAATTACTACTCTATTTTATAATTCAATAGCTTTTATATATCTACTAAGCTTACTAGTTAGATATCTTAGCTAGTTTTAATTTCTATATCTAGTACTACTTAGGGTATAAAATATATTAGCTAATACTGTCTTATAAAAGAATAAGAACCTCTAAACCTAATAAGCTATTTATAAGTTAAATTATACTTAGGTATTATTATTACTTACTTATTTATCTCTAGAGGTAATAAATAAGCTATACTAGCTACTAGAGAGTACCCCGAGCTACCCTAAAGTAGCTATTAATATACTTAAACTAGAAGATAAGCTAAAGGGATACCTCCTAGTTAAATAAATTCTCTAGCTTAACTATAAGCCTAATATATTATTACTTAAAGCGCTAAAAAATACTTACTATTATTAAAAGTAAATATTTTAGATAATATGAAATAGGCTCTTAATAATAAATAAGAAGCTTATAATACCTAAGGAGGAGGACTTATATATAAAACTAATTTATAAAGCCTATATCTAAAAGCTTATAATATACCTAGGTTAAAATAAAACTTTTAAGCTTCTAAAAGAGCGCTACTTTTAGCCCTAACTAACTATTAATATTAAGTAGTATATTTATAACTACTATACTTACTACGAAGCTTAAAGGCTAAGAGATAAGCCCATAGGTAAGTGAAAACCCGTACTAATACTAAACTACTCCTAGGAATATATTATAATAGACTTTATATTATACTTACTTAATTAATATAAGTATAATAATATATTTATAATAATATACTACTTATTAAAGAGAATAGTTCCCCTCCCCTATTATAAAACTATTATAATATAAGATCTCGCTTAGCTATATTATACTTATATCTTCTAATATACTAGCTTCCCTATTATAATTATATCTAATAAGGGCTCTTAGTTTACTTCTAATTTCTAGAACGAGCTCTATAAAATCTATAGTATAATTATATAGCTATGTATAATAAGCTATATAGAGACTAATAAATAGATTAAGATTCTTAACTAATACCTAACCTAAAACTTATACTTATAAATAAACTAGTTCTAGGATAATCAGAGCGAAATACTCCTTATTATAAACTTCGCTTAAGTAGTTTTATTAAATAAAACTATAAGGCTTATATTATTTAAGATTAAATAAGGGTACTTATTATAAATCAGCTTTTACTAGGATTAATATATATAAAGGTTTTTAATTATAAAGGAGAAGATTAACTAAGGCGATACCTAGTAGCTTATATAAAACCCCTATAATACCTAGGATATTACTAAAAGAAATATAGCTATAGCTTAATAATATTATATCTAGGCTATTAATTACTATTACTAACTTAATAACTTAGCTATAAGGGACTCTATTTATATATTAATAGAGAGATAACGCTAAGAAAACTCCTTAAAACTATTAATATTATAAGATAGCTTATAGCTAATTAAAGCTACTAGCCCTAGGGGAATATAAATACTAAACTTACTAAAGGAAAATAATTATTTATTAGTATGTTATCTTAGTAAACTTTAGAAAGCTACTAGGGATCCTCTTTTAAGCTAATTTAAAGCCTTATTACCTCCTATTAAGTTTAATAATAAGCTAGAATATAAAGTTATATAAATAATTACTAGCTAGTTATACTAAGGATAATTATAATATTATACTAATTAGAAGGGCTATAATCATAACCCTACTTAGTATAATACTAAGAGTTTTAAGTATACCCTAGTAGCGCTATAGGACTTTTATATTACTAACCTAGCTATTATAGGATTATTAAAATACCTTTTAGCTTAGCTCTTAGCTATTATCTAAGATAAGGTCCCTACTATTATAGATAATAATAACGCCCTAGTATAAGCGCTAGAAAGAAGGATACTATTTAAGGGAATACTTTATATAATAGTAATTAATTACTATAGATAGTAATATTAAAAAAAAAAGGGGGAGGGGGGGGGGTAATATTATTGAGCTCGGAATTACGCCGCAGCCCCTTCGCAAAAAGACTACAACAAATTCACCCAGTTCGCAGGCATAATTTGGGAAACACTATATAGGTATTTTGACCTATACCCTCTACTAGTTAAGGAAAATAATATAGGAACCCTATACGTCCCTATTACTTATAAGTAAACCCTCTAAATATTACTATATAAAGTCGGATGCGCGCTATACTAGGGCTAATTATATCAGAGCCGAACGGGCTACTAAGGCTCTCGTGGCCTAGAAACGCCCTCGCTGAACCTTCTAAATTTTAAGTTATTAAGCTCGGAATTACGCCGCAGCCCCTTCGCAAAAAGACTATAATAAATTCACCTAGTTCGCAAGCATAATTCGGGAAACACTATATAAGTATTTTAACCTATACCCTCTACTAGTTAAGGAAAGTAATATAGGAACCCTATATATTCCTACTACTTATAAGCAAACCCTCTAAATATTACTATATAAAGTCGGACGCGCGCCGCACCGGGGCTAATTATATTAGAGCCGAACGGGCCACTAAGGCTCTCGTGGCCTAGAAACGCCCTCGCTAAACCTTCTAAATTTTAAGCTATATAACTATAAAGTTATATAATCTCTAGGTAACTCTTTAGCTTTCTAGGGCTATACTAGCCTATAGTTAGACTTTTCTCTTCTTTAATATAGAATCTACCTAATATAGCGTAATTAAAGCGTGCTAACCTTCGCTCTTTTGCTATTTATAATACTTTTAAGAAACTATATATTATATAACTTAAGTAAGGCCTCTAGCCACTGCATAGTGATTTTACCTACTTAAGTGCAATAAACCTTCTAACTCCGCGCCTCCTAATAATATATAGCCTTTAGTTATATAATCCTTTCCTAACTATAGCTATACTTATATATACCCTACTAGATAGCCTCCCGATTTTTAACTTTATATTAATAATAACGTGGTTTTTAATTATTTAAACTATGAAACTATTAACTTTTCCTCTCGCGCACTACCCGCGCTGCTATTAAATACCGCCTCTATTACCGCTTTATCCGCTAGCTATACTATTATTAGCAATACTCTCTTTATTAGTTAGCGCAAGCCGTACTTACTAACGTTCCCCTAATAGGCCTAGGCTGCCTAGGCTACCTCTACCTTAGTAATATAGAGGACCTACTTAAAGAAGGGTTACTCTATAAGGTTTATAATAACCTACTAAACTTCTATTACTAAGTTTACTAAGTTTACTTACTTAGCTCTAATATTATTATACCTTATAGAGTCCCTTATAGGGGTATTAAAATAAGCCCTCTTAAGAGCTATATTAATAATATACTCTCTATATATAGCAGAGTAGTTAATAAAAGAGCGGGTTTTATTAATTATATTAAGGCTAAACTCTCTAGTAACCCCCTTTATATTATTTATATTAAAAGGTATACCTCGCTTAGGCTTAGTATATTTATATATAGGGTCTAGTATTAATATAATTAAGGATTTATTATAAGTTATAGGGATAAGAATAAAGAAGAGAGAGAGATATAAGGCCTTACTTATAGTAATAGAGCTTTTTATACTTCTAGCTATAAGAACCTCTTAGGAAAGACCTCTTTAGTTAAGGAGTTATTTCTTATATAGTAATATTCGTAGTACCTTACTAGAAGGTTAACCTTTTAGGTTAAGGAGTTATCTTATATAATAGCTTTTACCTTATTAGAAGGTTTAATAAGGGCGTTTCTAGGCTATAAGAGCCTTAGTAGCCTATTTAGCTCTAATATAATTAGCCCTAGTATAGCGTATATCTAACTTTATATAAGGGTTTACTTATAAGTAGTAGGAACGTATAGGGTTCTTATATTATTTTTATTAACTAGTAGAGGGTATAGGTTTAAATACCTATATAGTATTTCCTAAATTATACTTACAGACTAGGTAAATTTATTATAGTCTTTTTATAAAGGGGCTGTGGTGTAATTCCGAACTTAATAACTTAAGTACTTTTACTTAGATATTAATTTTTAGAATACTTATTTACTATTAGCTTGCTATATTATAAATAAACTAAAAGAACTAAATTTAGTGAATCTTATATAGCGCACTATGAGGTGGCTTTAGACTTTTAATACCTCACTATAGGCTAATCTAACCCTTCGTATTGTTAATAGTCTCCCTGCTTAATAGCCTCACTCACTTACCCGGGGTATAGGGCGTCGCGGGCTCGCGTTTATACCCCCTACTCACGTAGGGGGGTAAAAAAACCCCGCACTACATTAAAAAGTTATAACTACTTAGTATTAATAGGGCTATATACTTAGCTTTAAAGGCTAAAAATATATATAAATATACTAGAAATAGTAAATATTTAACTTTCTATATATAAAACCTTTATTAAATTAGTTCTATATATTATATATAAGATATCTAAGGTTAAAAATCTAAAAGAATTCTTAATTTTCTATATCTATAGAACTATATTATATAATAAAAATATAAATATAGTATTCTATAGAGAAAGTTTTATTTTATTATTTCAAGTATATACTTTATATAACTTAGCTATATATACTATTTTATATATATAAAAATGGAATGTTCTTAAAAAAGAATATTTTTAAAAATATTAATATTTTTTTAAATTTCTAGAGTAATAAAACTAATAAATTCTTTAAAAACTCCTAAATTAATAATAGACTTTTTTAATATTATAATTCTATTATTCTAAGCTATATATACTATATATAAGTTAGTATCATATTTATATTTACTAGTACCTTATATATATAAGTCTTAAAAACTAATAAATTCTTAAGCTCTTATATAAAGTATATAACTAGTAATAATAATTAAATCAAAATATAGCTAAAAAAGTAGATATTTTACAAATAATTATAGTATTTTTCTATATTTATATATTATATAATTAAGTAAATATATTAAGTTTAAAAGTGGTCGCGACTTTTTAACGTGGTGCGGGGTTTTTTGCCTCCCTACGTGAGTAGGGTGTGTAAACGCGAGCCCGCGACGCCCCACACCCCCGGGTAGTACGAAAAAAGAAAAATGGAAGGCATATACTGCAGGCCAGCCGCGGTCTTGAACCAATGAGGGAAGGCGCGACCTGGAAGCTTTAACTCGTTGAAAGACTCACGATGGCATGGGAAGTATTTCGTGGTCTCAAAGTCTTCAGCCGGATAACCATTTCAAGCTGATGGATTGGAAGCATTGAGCTCGTAGAGCCACTTGTTTCCATGACGCTGCTCTTCTATACACGCCAGCCGAGTCCGATTGAGTGTGAGTTTCGTGATTGTCTCTCGCAATATCGGCTCCCGGCTTTGAACCAGAATTCCAAGTGCAGACTCAGGGTTGGACAAAAAACGGGGGTGATTGTTGAGAATCAACATGTCGTGCAGCGATACTTACGGTCTTCTGTTGGCGGAGTATTGGTTTCGTCAACCTCGTGTGATGGCGGCCGAGAGTCATGCAACCGAGACATTGCGACCACCATATCGCTTGGAGATGCTGTACGACGTGACATCCGTCGTCCCGTCTTCTGTTCTTTTCCCACAACTTTCTCTTTCCATCTCTTGTTGCTGCTCAAAACTGATCTGTATCCAGTCAGGCCCAGGAAGGATAAAGCGACTGGCTGGCTGACTCTCGAGGGTCCACGAGATATCAAGCCAAGCAAGCCAAACAAACCCTCGGCACAACCTTGATAACGGGGCCCGAAGCACCGGGTCGCTGCACGACCAGAGTACAGAAAGAAGCGTGGCTCCTGGGCCAGCAACTGGCATGGAACAGCCTGCTCCGTTGGACTGCAACTTGTGAGAGTAAGTAATGCTGGTAGGTCTCGGATACCGACTCTGGCCTGCTCACTCGGCCAGAAATTGGATGTGAGCGGGGCGAGCAAACCGAGGAGAATGAGAACAAGGATACAGGAGTGGTGTGTAAATTCATCTCGTTCAACCAGATGGCTTGGTGCTCCCTCAACTTTCGTTCTCCACAGCCCTTGCTAGTGGTTTCTCGTGAAAGATTTGGTGTTTCCCGCAAGTAGTGTATGGGCATTAGCCAAACAGATTCAGCCCTCCTCCTTGCTTTCGTCCTACCCGGGTAGCTTGCGGGCATCTCGGCAGCCCTGTGCGCAGCCTGGAGGAATTATCGGGCTAGGACGAGCCAGATGTGCATCTGTGGCGTCCGCTAGTGCGCGAGTTGGTGCAACTATCGTCAATTCGCGTCTGTGTATCACCAGGAAATAGACATTGATTACCACTCCAGTAACCACATCCTCATGTTAATCTCGATAAGAGAATCACTCAGCAAGAGCCAGCTATGTCGTTGGAGAGTCGAATATTCCGAGGTTTGTCGTGGAATGCCCCCGGAATTGTCAAATCAGCCTTGGCTTCTTGAATGAAACGGTGTGATCGAGACTAGGATTTTGACGTTCCGGGGTTGTCGGGAGAACTATGTAACTGGGGACTCGAAAAGCCCTTGTACTCGCAAAAATCTTCGTCTCGACGAATGACATTTCAGCTGGACTCGCCAACAGAGGGCGCAATTATGACAGCCTTGCATTCTACCCCTGCGGCCCCCCCGCAGGGAGCGCAGATCATCCTTCCATCGCCCGAAATCACGTCCGACATCGAAGTACGGGGATTTTGCGGCCAGTCTACTTCTGCAATAACATTCGTGGGTTGAGCTTAGACGAACGCCTTTCTCAAACCTCTTGGGATAGTTGAACCTTTGCTGCTACTTGTTCTCGTTGAGAAGCTCCGTCTAGGACTCCTGAGCCAGCCGTTGCTCTGACACGCCGAGTCGTGGCGTCGAGGCTAGTCGTTTAGCCGGCGCCTCTAGAGAATTCGTGAAAGTCAGTGTCAGACAAGAAAAGAATTGTTGTCCGCTCCGCGCTTCCTCGCGAGGGACGATAGGTGACGAGGCCCATTGATGGCCTCCCTTGGTCCCGCCATGTCTCTCATGCTGCCGTCTTTTGTCGCTGGAAGACTTCACAGCACAGCCGTCGGTGGCATACTTGCCGTTGTTGGCTGTTTTACCCTGTGTGTCTACGACATTTAGACGCAACGGACTGCTCGAGTGAACAGCTCGTCTTTCCCTGCGTTGGACTAGCCAAAAGTGGCTGGATGTCGTTTCTTTTCTCATGTCCCATGGGATTTAAGTGGAGATTCGTCGAGGTTAAGGTTCTGTCTGTTCTGTCAAATTTCCCGGCCAGCTCGCGCTGGTCGTAAGAGAAAAGTAGAGAGCTTCTTTCTTTGGATCAGTCTGGGGATCAAGCTTCATCATCTGTTCAGACGGACTTCATGCTACTGCGATAATCACTTTTCGTACACGCGCTAGTTGATCACGGCCAGCGACCGAACGAAGGCGAGGCCCGAGCAACCCAGTGACAAGAGTCGCCGACCCCAGGGATACTTGGTCCAGCGGGAAAGAGGCTTGTTCTGATCTTGATCGGCTCGGCTGCCCTTTACCGGCGACCATACTCCCCGATCCGCTGCAGTCGATCAGCTGAGGCCAGGTCAGGAACACCCGGCCCTTGGCCAAGCCCGGTATGGGTCCATCAGTCAAGTCTCCATTTCCTTCTGACATACTAAGGTCGTAGCTTCAATACTAGCCAGCTCTGCTGCGCCCAGTAGAGGCGAAGACTGGCTAGTCTTTCGTGTGCACCATGCTCCGTGTCGGCCAGGATAATTCGTGCGATAGCCCACTATCGCGCCAGAGCGTCTGCAGGACTTGTAGGAAGTACCGCCACCTTTGTCTTACTCTGGCATCCTTGGTATGTCTTGGACAGCCGTCCAGCCTCCTCTGAGGAAGCAGCCCGCTTCCCCTACAATCTTTAACTAGGCCAACGGCCTCCTCACACCCAGAATTGCCACGCGAGCTGAAAGATATAACAAGCCGGTAGACCTTCGTGGTCCAAGAGAGACATTCGGGAACGCAACGCTGAGTGGACCCTTCCCGCTCGTTGTCGCCAACATGTCTGCTACGATTCCAAAGCTGTTCGACAAGTACCATGGGCACATTGTCCCGCGGGCTTTCAATGGCGGCTTTGTTACACTCAGCTTCGTCGTCAGTCTGATCGGAGCTGCGTCGACGCTCGAGCTTCTGAACCGAAGGACTTCACCAAAAGGAAAATTCAACCAGTGCGCCGAGCCCTCGACCTTCTCTTTCAAAAATGGTTGACTAACTTTCCGCAGTTTGCTCCTGGTCAGTTCCGCTGTAACGATGGGCGGAATTGCTATTTGGTGCATGGTATGTTGCCGACAAGCACAATCACTTGCAGTCGATCCATCCTCACACATGGTCAGCATTTTATCGGAAATCGTGCCATCGATTTGGCTGACGGTGAGGCGGAATTGCAAATCGCATATTCGAGTGGCTTCACAGCCTTGTCGTTCTTCGTCCCTATCGCCGTACTCCTCGCTGCCTTCGTTGCCGTCGGTATTAATAACACTGTTTCATGGTGGCGGGTTACTATCGGAGGCGTGCTTGCCGGTGCTGCCATTTGTGGGATGCATTATCTCGGTAATAACTCCATCGATAACTATATTTGCATATATAACCTGGCGAACGTTATCGGTGCAGCTATCATCGCCGTCGCTGCGAGTATCGTCGCACTCTCGCTCTTCTTTGTGTTCAGAGCGGCATGGACGAATTCGTGGTGGAAGCGCGCAACTTGTTCGGTTGTTCTTGCTGGTGCTGTCTCCGGAATGCATTGGTGTGCAGCAACTGGCACGGAATATCAACTTGTACGCCTCAACACCGGCAGCAACGAGCTTTCTCGCAATACCACCGTCATTGTCGTTATTTGCTTGGTGAGTCATGAGAGGTTCAAGTGGGTATTGAGAAAACTGTGTCGTTGTTGCTGACATTCTTGCTAGTCAATTGGCGCTTGTTTCGTTATGGGTGGGACAGCCATTTACACGGCGAGGATCATGAGGCGTTACGCCAGCAAAGCTCAGCAGGTCGTGCTCGCAGCGGCCGTGTTCGACAGGCATGACCGAATTCTCGTCAATCCAGACGGTCTCGTTCCTACTGAGAAGATCACCGACACGTTCCTCGAGAAGAACGCCAGCGACAACTTCAGTGTGTCACATCCCCTTTTCCTTTGGATGTTCCAGGCATCGAGGAATTGGTCGGGAATTTCAACGCTCGTTGGGGGCATGGCGAACCATCTTGCCCATCTCCCTCGCCGAGGTCGTGATCGTGACTCTCGCGCTGGCATCCAACTAATCAACGAGCACGGCGAGTTGATCGAGAACTACGATGTCATCTTCCGTGAGCTCTTCTGCGTCGCCGCTGCAGGCCTTGCTGAGAAGATGAAAGATCACTTGACATCTGTTGGTCTTCTGTGGGACGAAATTCTCCCGACGGGCGCTGGAGGCGAGCGCCCAATGGCGCAAGAAAACAGGCCGCAAGAGCGCGAGACGGTCCTGAATTCCGACGGTACCGTACGAAAGGTCGAGCTGTCGGGTAACCTTGACGACATCGCAGAGAAGGGTCTTAGCCATCGAAGGCCATACGAGTTCGGTCGCGGTTCACTAATGTTCCTGGTCCGCCGAGTTCAGACCGACCGAGAGATTGAAAGGCTAGAGGCTGCCGGGTACCGCTTCGCAGAGCTGAGACAGGTCGGCAACATCATCGGGTCTAGCATGCAGATCAAATCGCCCGACCTCGAATTAAAGCTCCGAAATATGGCTGCATACGCCGATGACAACAACCAGCTTGAACCCGGCGTCCACGTGGGCTTCTTCGGTATCCGCGCCCGTGTTGGTGGCTATGGATTCGACGTCTTGGTGCGCAAGGGTGCTCGAAACTTGCTGCCTAGCGTACAGTTGCCGATCGACCATATCGAAGCGTGGCACGTGGACTTGCTCCGCCAGCTCGATCGCCTGACGCCTCTTGGTGTGAGCAGAAGGCTCGCTGCTTGGAGCAACTTGGGCGCGCGAGAGATGCATTTTATCTCACAGTTGAGCGACAGCGTCGATGCGCTGCGGAGATGGATCGATGACCCGGTTTTCAATGAAGCAATTCTGACAGCGACTGTTGTTACCCTGCCAGTGATCCAACCGCTCGGCAAGGGCTCCCCGTCACGGCCAACAAGCCTGGTTACCTTCCGAATGGTAATTCCAATCCACGTCAACGTTTCCAGCAGTATGTGCGAGTTCGTCCCTCTGAACTTCTTCAAGGTCCACCAGCTTGTTGGGCGTGATGCGTCCCGGCACCTTGCCTTTACTCAATCTGTGCATCGCGAGTTGGCCCCCATCATACAGTCGGTTCCGTTGGAGAAGCCGAAACCCGTGGTCCAGAGCAAGAGAACGTCGCGTTTGCCATCGGCCCTTCGTAAACTCGGCAAATTTGGCCCGTCTTATCCTGTCGACTCTGAAGGGAACCCCATTCCTACAGTGCTCGGGCGGTCTTCTTCCGCTACGAATTCGAACGAGTCAAGTTCAACCCTGAAGCTCTGGCCAGGACGCCGCAGTAGCGATGCCCTGTCGCCAGGCAGTTCAAGCTTCGATGCGCCCCCGGCGTACCCAAACCATCAGGCGACGACACAACCGTCGCCTTTCGGTGGTATCATGGTCAGTCTTCTTCTTTCTGTGCAGGAGGCTGTTTGGACTAACCAGCGGTGTAGGTTTCGGAAGAGATCAGAGTCGAAGTTCATACAGCCGGTGAGGTCGCCCAGGTGGCGACCGAAGATGCAATTAAAGCCAACCGCCGAACGCCAACCATGGTAGGCAAAAGGGTTAGTGACAGTCCCGCGACCATGCCGGGGCCGATGGGCGGGGAGCAGGCGATCCCAGCAGCCGAGGAGGCACGGATGACTGGTTCAAATGGTGCTGCCATTGAGATGCGAACACTGCAAGTGGCCGAAGTAAGAACCAAGGTCCATGCTGGCGGCGGCGTTCAAACCTCCAACGTCGAGGCAGAGAGGGTAAATGACATCCCGACGTTCGTAGACGACCTGTTCGCGCTCTGCATCGAGAGTCGTTGACACAGCGGAAACACGCTGCTTATAAGGTGTTGATTTTTGTCAGATGCAGGCGGCTTAGACAGGTAAGATACCCCGGATTGGCAAGTTTCGTAGTAAAAGTGGACGGCATTTTGTATTATAGTTGAACGAATTCGATCGTGAACCCTATCGTTAATATAATGTGTTCCGAGGCGCATCATAGGCGGATATGCACGCAGTGCACCATCTGACGTCAATTTTGCCGCATCTGGCCGCGAGATAAGGTACCTAGGTAGGCATGGATCGATATTGCCGGCCATGAGTGGGTCGTGTGCAGTACACCTCCTCCAGCATCTCGTATGTTAGCGTGGCAGGGAGCCCACTATTACTAGGGTGAATTGAAATCGCATAGGGCACTGACATTGGGACCCTTATTGCGCTAATATTTGAGATGCTGGAGGAGGTGTAGAGCGAACACAAGAGAGTTGGAGCTTGATCTAGAGCTGAGCTATACAGCCTTTTATTGCGGCGCGCAAAGGATAAGGTCCACTTTGGCGACTTCTAGCTTGACAGAGATCTAGGGAGACGATGATGCTAGGTGACCACTTGCAGCTGGATTGATTGTGCTTGAATCAACAACCAACACCAACCTTCCTACCCCATGCAAGCAAAGTATGTGTAGATCTAGTAGGAATATAACGCCTAGCTCACCATTCTGTCGTTTCAAAATAGTATCCTGGCTTCTCCTGTGATGCTTCGCGTCCAGCCTGTCCACAATCTCTGCGACTTGAAATTAGCTAGTGGAGCTCTCTACCGTCCGCGTCTGTGTTCGGTCGCCTGAGCCATCCGGAGCACTACACTACGTGTGCTGTCAGTCGCTACTGGTACTTTTCACATGTGCTTGGAGGCCTGGACCAGCAATTCCTTGTCTGGCATAGGTTCGTGCTCAGCACAAGCATCTCCTGCAAGCGATCGACCACAGCAAGCCGTCACTCCATTGTGTCAAAAAACAAGATAGTTTTTATCAAATTCTATCCATTTACCTCCATAACTTCTTATTCCATCGTTATTACCCGTCATTGCCCATCTTAGCCGCCGCGTTTTGCGAAGCTGCTCCGCAACTTCAATGGATTGATGAGGTTGAAGTAGCTGCCCATACCTTCGTCTCTTGCCGGAACCTACTCCGACGATACTCTGCTATTCCGTAGGATCGTCTCGGCCAGGAATTCGCCGAAAACATGACACATATTATGCGACTCGCCGGTACACTCCGCCGGATCGCTCCTGTCGCCGCCGCCTTGACTGGCGGCGGTGCCATCATCTACTACAGCTATCGACCCCGCGACATACCCGGCTTCGAAGACGCCGCCGTGCCTCCTCCAATTTACGGTGCCGACGGCGCCTTCAAACTACCTCGCTTCCCCAAGGTCAAGTCTCGAGATGAACAAATCGCAGCACTGAACCGCAGCTCTGCGACACCAGGCGAAGAATACGACATGTTAATTGTGGGCGGTGGTGCGACAGGCACAGGAGTCGCTCTCGACGCAGCGACTCGTGGCTTGAAGGTCGCCTTGGTTGAGAGAGACGATTTCTCTTCGGGCACCTCCTCTAAGAGCACCAAGCTGGTTCATGGAGGCGTGAGATATCTCGAAAAAGCCGTCTGGAACCTCGACTATGCGCAGTACAAACTGGTCAAAGAAGCTCTCAAGGAACGCAAGTACTTCTTACAGACGGCACCTCACCTGAGCATGTGGCTTCCCATCATGTTGCCAATAGATCGATGGTGGAAAGCCCCTTATTACTGGGCCGGCACAAAGGCCTACGACTTCCTCGCTGGCAGCGAGGGGATTGAATCTTCGTACTTCCTGACGCGATCCAAAGCTCTGGAAGCCTTCCCAATGCTGAAAAGGACCGACCTGGTTGGCGCTCTCGTTTATTACGACGGCGCTCATAACGACTCCCGCATGAACGTGTCTATTGGCATGACGGCAGCTCTGTATGGTGCCACTGTGGTCAATCATATGGAGGTGACGGGTCTGCGGAAAGACGCCAATGGAAGACTATGTGGTGCCACAGTGAAGGACTTGGTTGCTGGAAAGGACGGACAGCAGGCCAAGGATATTCCGATCAAAGCGAAGTGCATTATAAACTGCACTGGTCCGTTTACTGACTCTATTCGCCAGATGGACGACCCTAGCTGCAAAGCCATTGTCAGCCCGGCCTCTGGAGTTCATGTCATCGTAAGATTTCCAGACCATCTCCATCGGAATGTTGGCTAATTTGATGTTAAAGCTGCCCGGATACTATAGCCCTTCCAACATGGGTCTCATCGACCCTTCCACTTCTGACGGCCGCGTGATTTTCTTCCTCCCATGGCAAGGAAACACCATTGCTGGCACCACTGATGAGCCATCCTCAATCTCCCCAAACCCGCTACCTGACGAAAAGTCCATCAAATGGATTCTGAACGAGATCAGCCACTACCTCTCCCCTGACATCAAGGTCAGGCGTGGTGACGTGCTGGCCGCCTGGTCCGGAATCCGACCCCTCGTCAAGGACCCCAAAGCAAAGAACACAGAATCTCTCGTTCGCAATCACTTGGTCGACATCTCAGCCTCAGGTCTGCTCACGTGCGCCGGCGGCAAATGGACAACCTACAGACAAATGGCCGAGGAGTGTGTTGACGCAGCAATCAGCGAATTCAAACTCCAGCCGAAACCCGTCACCGACGCCCCCCGTATAAGCGGTACCGAATTCATCGATGATGGCGCCATCCTCGACGGCACCTGCAAGTCCCACGAGGTCCGCCTCGTCGGAGCCCATGGCTTCAGCAAGACCCTCTTCATCAACATTATCCAGCATTTCGGCATTGAGACCGAAGTCGCAAAGCACCTCACCGAAAGCTATGGCGACAGGGCCTGGACCGTTGCGGCATTGTGCCGGCCCACGGACAAGCGCTTCCCCGCCCGCGGCGAGCGCATTTCTCAACTGTATCCCTTCGTTGATGGAGAGGTCAGGTATGCTGTAAGACACGAATATGCTCAAACCGCAGTGGACGTTCTTGCCCGGCGTACGCGGCTTGCTTTCTTGAACGCGCAAGCATCTCTAGAAGCTTTACCAAGAATCATTGACATCATGTCTGAGGAGTTGGCATGGGACAGAGGTCGCCAAGACGTAGAATGGCGAGAGAGCAAGTATCCCCTGACGTCTCTGTTGAAGCTGCTTGGCTGACTGTGCATCAGCGGTTGCCTTTCTTGAGTCCATGGGGCTGCCAAAGCCAATGCTTACGGCCACCAGAAAGCAGGTCGAGCAAGGCAAAATCGACTTTGCGAGTTCCTTGGAGTATAAGATGTACTCGCGGCATGATGGACCTGCCGATGAGTACTAGATCTTCTTCTGGTGCCTTTTAGGCCACCCATGTTCAGCCACATACGGGTAATTCTTCTCCTGCCATCGTGCAACAAAGGTAGGCAGCTCAGCTTATGGTCACAGAGATGTAGTCCTGCACGCTGGTAATAGCGGATTCACGAACTGGATCGGTTTATTGGGTAACATACAGGAGGTACCAGCCTCAAAGCAGCTCTGTCGCGTATGAGACACCCACACCATCACACATGCGCGTAAGGTGTAATCATGAAGTAATGCATACGGGCCATGGAAAGTTATCAATGAGCGATCAAATTACGCTTTCTTTGTAACGTGTTTATACACATCAACCTATGAACATTGATCGTAAGCTTCATCCCACCGTTCAAATGCCAACATCCTCTGGGAGGGGGAGCTTGCCAAGCCCCTAAGCCCTCTAAGTGTAAATCATCCTCCCGTAATTTTCAAAATCCACCGCTTCCGCCAAGCTCCTCGCAATGCATCATGATATTTTCCAGGTCGAACCTTGCAAAGTGCCGCTATAACTCCTCATTCAGATATCCAAAGCCCAAATCTATGATTTTTCTTTTCTTTCCCAAAATGCAGTCATGATATCTTTCGCGCCAAAAATGATCTTGATGCCAAAAATACAGTTATCGAAGGTAAAATGTATATGAACGCCGGTGTATATGTGAGAAATGTGATCGGTTTCCTTGCGACAGATTATTTCAGTTATTCGTATAGGGATGCAGGCGTTTGATGTAAGTTAGCTGGATGTGCTACTTGCTCGCCGAACTTCGATGTTGATGTCCTTGGGAACGGGTCCCATGCTAAAAACGCGGTGCAGGAGGCTCCGTTTGGTCATGCTCGTACGTCGGTATTGGTAGTCCTCATCACACGGACCGCAATCTCTACTTTGTCGTTTGAGTTCGGCATCCCATCCATAAATATCTTCCTCAGGTGCGGCATGACAGTACGAATCTTGCACGTCTGGATCGACAGCGATTGTCTCCTCCGGTTGCACGCTGATTCCTAAGAGGTTGGAGAAATCCGTAAACTGGCAATCGCCAGGTGGAGAACTCGGTAGCGGCAACTCGTTCGGCTTCACGTCTGCACCTGCCAGCCCTTTCATGGGCGTATCTTCGGTGTCCGCGCCAACCCCAGGGGTTGCAGGAGTGACGATAGGCGTTGGCAGGGCAGGAGAAGGGACGGCGACGTTGCGGACTGCGGGTGGCGGGGCGGACTTTGCATCCTGATCCTCGGAAATCTCGGTGGTAATCTTGAATGGAACCGGGGTGTTGTTTCGTGCTCGTACACGGATGGGACGTCGTACCAGCCATGGTCGGTTTTGCTGAAACGGAGCAAGCTCTTTTGCGGCCATGCCACCTTTACGTCCACCATTCAAGTGGTATGAACTAGTGTTGGCAACTTTCTCAAAGTCCTGGCCGCCCTGTTGCAGGGGCAGCCGTTTGCCAGGGTGAGGCTCCTCCCAAGGATTAAGAAGGTGACGGACACGGGAGAGCCCGTCTAAAGGGAGATGAGAAGTAGATGTTGCGGGTGTGGTGGATGTAGATGATGGCATGACCTCTGATTCCTATAAGGTGTTGCTGTGGCTTGCTTCGGCCATTACAACGTCTCCGTCAGGGACGGAGGATCGCGGGTTGTTTCGCCGGTTAGAGCGAGACTTCCGATGGATACCCAGGCCAAGTTTCTGGCCAACCTTCTTCCAACCATTATTGTGAGCGGTGATGGCTCGTTGGAGGCCGCCGGGTGACGTGCTGAAGGTCCAGTCTGAGGTGGGCGGAGTGGTAGGAGGGGTCATAGGCTCAGTGCCTGGGGAGGCGGCGCTTCCACTATCATCCGTCAGTCCCTCACGCTCGGTGTGTTCACCGGAAGCCGAAGCAGATCGACTGGTAGCTCCGCTGCGTCCAATAGTCAGCTTAGGAAGAAACTTGGGAGATCTCCTGGACTCTTCTAACCTGGCTCCTGTTTCATCTGCCCCGTGAAGACGCGCGCGACCCTGCCGCGCTTGGTTGTTATCACCCTCCATGTTGACTACCCCATGAGCTGGCATGACAGACTCGATGAAGGGAAGGAGAACTGAGTCGTTCATCAGGTCGTACACAATCTTTACAGCCTCGTCCAGTTCGCAAGGCGGCGGTGGGCTATGCGAACAGGTGAGAGACTGGAGATGCCGTCGTACCTCGGACGGAAGGTTGACTTCACGCGGAGAATATGGGATTATATAAGCCTGCATCAGCTTATCCCACAACTGGCAAACATGTTCATTTCCCGTGTCACCGATCCACTCCTCGTTCGTGATAATTTGTTCGTAAGCCTTGCGATATCGCTCAGCATCCATGGTGAACTCGAGAGTCTCCAAGCAGTGGTTTTGCGAAAGATAGGCCATGAAAGCAGCGAGCGTCCATGGTGGAGAGGAGGTGTTGGCCAGGATTTCTGAAAGTGAAGGCGGCGTGAGAATTACAGCGCCCGGCAACAAGGCCCCGCTGTTAGGCCTGGACCTTGACATGGCTCTAGATTCCCAGCCTGCAGCTGAAGCCGGACTGGGTGGTGACAGCTCCCTCTCGGGCGATGGTGATGGACTCAGGTAGACGGGGGAGTGTCTTCGTATCCTGGACCTTTTCATCGCCACGCCGGGTCTTCGAGCAGGAAAGAAGGGTGCCGAGTGTGTCACTCGGAGGCCGCAACAGGCAATAGATAATGGAAATAGGGTAGTCTGCGTTGCCTAGACTTGCCTCTGAAACCCCATATGAGGCCGACGGTCCTGTCGATGAGTGTGGGGTGAAGTAGTGGTTCCCGCGGGCGATTATGGAACTACGAGTTACCAATGCTCGGCGGATGTCGTCGGGTCAACCTTTGTTCTTCCAGATACCTATGTCGGTTTCCTTCCAATCGTCCTCAATGATCGTGTTGTATGTTATGTTGTTTTGGTGGTTAGGCGTTGAACTGGGGCGAGAGAAGGAACAGCTGCGAGTGGAAAACTTGACGTGCTGGAACGGACGGGTCCCACGCGAGGTAAATAGGCCAGGAAACGTTGCAGATAAGGGCAGTTCCTTGGGGGAGAGGGCCTTTCTCAAAGAGGCTTGCACTAAGACAGCGCGCTGTCGACGCTAGAAGTGTCTTGGTGACGGGAATGGAATTGACTTGTCGCAATCGGCAATGAGCGGGCAGAACACTGGTTGCAGAAATGTTGCGGGCCACAGTCGTTCGATGGCGGGAATGGCACTACCAAGGTAGCTGGCTGGCAAAATGTATGTGGAGATCTATACGGAATGCGACCAAGCCACACGTTCGTCTGCAGTCCAACGCAATCTCGAGAAGTAGATACGGGTTCAGTTCAGAACGGGTCCATTGGGTTTTCGTGGCTTGCAAAATTGAAGACGTGACGTATTCCGTATTAGGCGTTCCGGTACACGGAGAGTGCTGATCAAGGAAACCGAAGCGCTGGATATGCGTTTTACGGTTGAGTTCGTCGGTGCTGTTGGCTAAAATGTGCGCGAGCGGATGGGCAGCAGTGAGTGAACGACCTGAGTGAGGTATGGTGTGTTGTGGATGTGTAGAGACGAGAAATGAGGCGTCGGGCAAGCGGCGTTGGAAGTTGTCTACCTAAACAGGCGAGTTATGTTTGATGGGTCGGGGTATCGTTTTCTCTGTGGGTATTACTAGGCGCGGTGGTGGTGGTTCTTCTTGTTGTGAAAGCTGGAAGAGCGTTGTATCCCAAGTGAGGGTGAGCGTTGCGTGAGAGGATTACATGGGAAAAGGAAAGAAAGCGCCGGAGAGCATCGAGCGGATCGGAATGTTTGAAAGAAGAGGAAAGGTGAAGCATTAACGGTAGGAATGATGGAGATAGAGGAGAGAGGACATGAGGTAGCTAAAAGCGTCCCAAATCCCTCCCCCCAAGCCGTCCCTTTCCTCAGTCCACAGTCGAAGGAGGTACCTCGTCTAGGTATCCATACTTTGTTTTCGCTGGCGACGGCGGCCGTGCCGTACCACAAGGCAAGGAATGGTAGGAGTAGGTACGCCGATGGGGCTACCAGCTAGGCAATGGTCTTGTACTATAGTAGCTGGGTATCTGAGGAACCTTCTTAGTAACCTTTATATCCGCAAAAAAACGGGGCCTTTTCCACGCTAAATAATAAATAAAAACTTAGTAGTAATTACTAATTACCTTAATAATTATAAACCTTAATAATTATAATTAAAACCTTAAACTAGAAGACTTAGAATAAGCTATAGGATACTATAAACCTCTATAAGTAATCTAAGGTTATAAAATAAATCTTTAAAATACTTAAGTATAATAATAAAGCTATAAGTATCTCTAATTAATCTAAACGAAGCTACTAAGATACTTTAATACCTATATCTTATTAATACCTTTATTATAATTTATTACTCTAAATATTAAAAGAACTACTAGTTTAATAACTACCCTCCTAATAATACTACCCTAATTAAGAATTAGAAATAGTTCTATCTTATAATAATTAAGTTTATATAATAATAAAGATATTTTAAAAAAAAGTATTTTAAGTTAATTAATAATATTAAAATAGAATTTAAATATATAATATATCTAATATCTAAGGATATTATTAAAATTAACTAGCTATATAATAAAAAGTATATTAAATTCCTTAAAGCGCTAAAGAAGCGAATTATAAACTAGGGGATATAGCAAAATAGGGTGCTAGGTTATTAGGGGTAAGGATATATACTTCTAGCTCTAAAAAATTCCACACATTAGTATTCCACAAATTGCTAAGGAACCTTCGCCTTAGCGCGAGCCCAGTAGCAGAAGTCGGCAAGGGACCTTGGGGACCAGGGAGAGATAGGTACGTACACGCGATACCCACATCTTTTTTGCCTCGCCTTAGGAAATACGTGCTGGCTACAGGGATGTCTGGGTTAGGAAAGGGCAAAGATCAAATCAGATACATTCCACACTGCAACTCCATGGCCATCCATGCCCGTTCCCCATCCACCCAGTTCAGTCAATTGCTCTTGCCTGATGAGGGGAGCCCTGGACAACGCGCTGGACGCTGGACGCTGGATTGCTGGATCGCTGAACGTGAAGACGAAGACCAAGGAGTACCCGCCAGCAAGGGGCAACCGAGGTTCCCACATACAGCACCCAGCTGTGTATTACGTGGTATGAGCAGCGCTGGCGGGTTGTGGCGATACCTGTTGACGAGTACCCGCCTAGGTATCCTGCTACCCTCTCTCTGCCTCACAGAATTGCCCACGAATCCCCCCTCCGTTCTTTGGGCAACGGAAACAGGACGAGTCAGCGCCTGAAGAGAGGAGAGGCACGTCGTTGCATAGGCGCTGAACCTATGCCAGGCGACTAATGGCAACGAGGTGATCGATTGTACGGACGTCGCTTTCGAGATGAGATATGGCCCCCCGGATAATGACAGCGGCCACAGATTACGCAGTCGTCAGACAGAGAGAGTACAGGCAAGACAGACACCCGACGTTGACTACATACATCACAACGCACAAACAGATACCAGAGAGAAAGCTGAGGCAGATGGCAGTGGAGGCCGTACCGACTAACAAGAGACGCGTTGCTCTTGCGACGGCAGAGGCTGCCCGGCGGGGAGCTATCGCTGCGATTAGGCCATGAAAGGGCATCTGCTAGCAGCGGCCGGGACTGTCGGCGTGTTGCCATGTCCCTTTTCTTCTCCTCTCTCTTTTCGCCCCATCACATTCAGTGGAATTGCATCATGGACCGCGACAGGGGTTGAGCCCCCTTTCTGGACCCTCAATGCAAGCAGGGGACCACGGTAGGGGCATGGGAGAGGCTATCTAGGGTGATTGGTGCCTTCCATGCTGCATGCCTGGGCTGGAGCACACCCCTCCACGACCGACATTCCCGCGGGACGCAAGACGCCAGAAGCAAAATGGAACAAATAGAAAAGGGTGTGGAAGGGACAGAAGGGACAGAAGAGAGAGGATGGAAGAAGGAACGGGGACGTCGTATGACTGGACAGGAGAGGCCGTGACAGCACAACGCTCAGTGTGGGCACAACTGGAAAGAGGTGGGGCCATTATGGGAGTAGAAGCCCAAAAGGTGTGGGTGGGCCCCGCACCAGACTGCGCTAGAAGTAGGGTTCCGAAGGTGCAAATGCACCCCCGTGCTTTTTTAGGCTTAAGCAAAGCAAAGCACTGCTTTTTTAGGCTTAAGCAAGCATATCTCGCTTAGGCCTCGCTAAGGCCTCTAATTAGCTAAAAGTAGGCGCCCTAAGCCTAACTAAGTAGGTATATATATAGGGAAAGGTATAGAAAGTAGGGATATTTAGGAACTAAGACCCTAAGAAAAATAAGGATATAATTTATAATTATTTACTTATATTTATATAAATTAAGTATTATATAGTATAGTAGTTAGTTATATATACTATACTACTAATACTATATATATCATAGCTTATAGGTTTAATTCCTATTATTTATACTTTTATAATATATAAATTTAAATATATAAATAAGATATCTTAATACCTAAGTAATTTTTTTAAAGTAAGTAGTTATATTAGATTAGAATAACTTTTAGTAGTCTGAATTAGGCTTAGTGCTATAAATAAGCAGTTTTTTCCTGCTTCTTTTTAGCTAATATAAAAGCACTGCTTTTTTTTAGAAAAAGCAGAAATTTCGAAACACTAGCTAGAAGGCTTCAAAAGAGGAGCCGACGTGGCCAATAGCGGTGCTGCATGTGCCTGCGCTGCCTAATTAGGAAAAGTGTCATCAGCAGGCAGCGATGGGAATTGGAAATCATGGAATATTTCGAAGAAGGTGTGGTGATTCTCCTTATTTTTTCTCTGTCTTAACTTTTCTTCCACCCTCTGACAGTCCCGTCACTACATCGGTCTGGACCGTTGACAAGCTGATCTCGCAAACTCGTGGTGGGTTTACTAGTATTTTCCTGCCTTGTGTGTTGTTACGCTGTCCGCTTTTTACGGAGACTGTCCTGCCCGTATGACTGGTTTCCTTCCTCGTCCAGCCCGGTGGAATTCGTCGCCGACGATGGCGATATAGTTGTTGTGCTGGATTTCTCTGACTTGGTGTCGATTGTTTACTTGTTCACTTGAATATTTTCCGGACGAAACTGAGCATCGCCATCCTGCGTTCATCAGGATCACCAGCCATGTATATCTTCAAAGAACAAACGTCCGTCTCACCACGTTTATTTCTAATACTTCCACTAGCAGCATCCGGCATCGTGATCGCAGGGCGTGGTGCCGGGCTGCCGCTTTCCCCCTCCCTTGGCTCCATGCTTGCATGCTCGTTTAATGCCCATCTGCCCAATTATTGGCGGCGCGCATATTAGCCATCCACAGATTCCCCTCTTCTCCGTCCCATTTCCTAGCTCCATCTCATCCGCATCCTCGTCAAGGTCCTCATACACCTCCATTACTGGATTGGTTGGCTCGTCCTAGAAGGTCTCGGGCGCAGGTGTGGCTTGGACGGGGGCGTGACACATTGACCGGCGCCCTTCACAACGCGTGCCAATGGCGTAATTTGATGTCACGGATTCCACCACAGCACAGCGTCCAGACGATGCCATCAGCCGAGTCCATCGCACTACGTACGGCTACGACTGCGCTCTCAGGCCTCTCTCTCTCTCCCTATTGACACATTCCTGCGGGTGCATCGTGAATCGTTGTGAATCATCGTGAATCGTCACCAAAGTTGTTGTCCAACGTCGCAGGATTGCGGCCAGTCTTTCTCTCCTCTAGCGTCAGCTCGGACACCTTCGATATAATCCGCCATCCGCGCATTGAGCGCCTCTCCTCGCACTCTCTCTTTCTGCTCGCTCTCAAGTCGTAATATAACTAATCCTCACTCTTTCGGCCATCTCTGCGTTCGCTGGCTTCGTCGCATCATTGTTGCTGTCGGCCATCGTCCGTGTGCTTCCTTGGCTCAGTCAGCCCAGCGCTGCAAAACCATGACCTTATCATCGATCATGGCGCAGCAAAATCTTGTAATTATTACAGTACGTCTTATTGCGCCGCGACTACTTATAGCGTACACAAGGGAATCGCCAAATTCCTGACATGGCCTCCACAGCTTGCCTGAACCACCCTTGGGAGTCCCTCAAAGGACGTCGAATAGTACGCAGTAGTCCGTACTATATAGGCGTCTACCTACTTGAGTATGGAAGAGTAGAGAATAATTCTCACCTTCCTTTGGCGCTACACGTCGCACCCCCGTACCGCCGTGTCCACCATGTCTCTTGAGCGGTGAGAGGAATATCCGACGGGGGCCCCCATTTTCCAGCGGCCGCTAGAAGGGCACTGACTGATGAGCCGCTGAGGGACCGCTGGCCGGTGCTTTGCGGCACGTTTGATGATTTTTTGATCATGACAGAGAGAAGGTAACGCTACTGTCTATTACATATGTACACACTCTCTGTGCGGTTTGCCGAGTATTCGTGCAGAGCAACGAATCCAGTCCAGGCCAGCCATTCCTTGTGTTTTCTCCCCGTCATCTTTCATTTACGCCCACTTAACATCAAGATCCAACTCACACACAATCCTTCGCAAAGCATCGCAAAAGGTTCCCCAATGTTTCGACAACATCGTGCCCCCCTCTCCCCCCAGGCGTTTGGAAGCTTGGCGTTGTCTTTCTAACGAGCCAAACACTCCACGTTATCCACCAAATATCCCATCAACGAGCTCAATCTATCTCTGTCTCTCGTCTCGTCGGCTCTCGACTCCGGATCATCCTCAGAAGTCCTTCCGTGTGTCCACAGGTCCTACCCCAGATCTGAATATGCTGCGCCTTTTGGGCCTAAGGACTACTGATATTATGCGCTTGATTTAAGCTAGTTGTCAAATCTATTAAATCGACCCCCTGGGCGCGCGCAGTAGGGCGCAGTATGCGCGCAAAAGCAGCGCGAAATCCAGCTAAATCGGGCAGTATCTATACTAGTAGTTTTAAAGTATAAATTTTACCCGATCTATATATAGAGTAAGTAAATAATAAATATTTATTAGTATATTTATACTCTTATTACTATTAAATAGAGATAGCTTTAACTAGACTTAGGAATTAAAACCTTAGAATATAGTATAAAGCTCTTATTATTAAGAACTGTTTTAAGCTTCTTAAGACCAACTTACTTATTTTTTTATATAAAATACCTATAGATTTTAAGTAATATATAAGCTAGCTCTTATTATTAAATTAGACCTTAAAGTTATCCCTAGAGATATGTAGCTTAAGTAGATATAACTTATTAATATTACCTCTTTATAAAATACTTATAGATTCTAAGTAACATATAAGCTATAAAAATAAAAAGCTATTAATTAATATAGCTTATAATATACTTATCTCTTATCCCTCTTTATCTCCCTTAGTATATATAGCTCTAATAAGAGTAAGAGGTATATAAAAGACTATATATTAAGAAGAGAGTATTATATAAGGAGATTATAATATTCTTCGCTTATATAATAATTACTCTTATAATAAATACTAATAAAAAAAGCCTATTTCTTTAAATATAGCTTATTAGTACTACTTCTTTATAAGGTATTTATAGATTCTAAGTGGTATATAAGCTATAAAAATAAAACGCTACTTATTAGTATAATTTATAATATACTTACCTCCTATCCCTTATTATCTCTATTAATATATATACTTCTAATAAGTATAGGAGCTAGTAGCTAATAGAAATAAGTACTTATTAATTTATTTATACCTTTATTAAGGTTAGATAGAGTTGGCTATAACTAGGTTTAGTAAATAAAACTTTAAAATATAATATAAAGTAGTTATTAAGAACTACTTTTCATAAAGTAGTTATGAAGGACTACTTTTAATCTTTGAAGGATCTCCTTATTTGTTTTCTTTATAAGATACCTATAGATTTTAAGTAGTATATAAGCTTTAAAAATAAATAACTACTCCTTAGTATAGCTTATAATATACTTATCTCTTATTCCTTATTATCTCTATTAGTATATATACCTCTAATAAGAGTAAGAGGTATATAAAAGATAATATATTAAGAGGAGATTACTATATAAGGAGATTATTATACTATTTATATATATTAAATACTAGATATTATAGTTAATATCTTATTAGAAGAGCTAATAGCTAGCGCTCCCTAGTATAGAGAATAGAATATATAGTATTATTAATTAGATTTAATCTACTTATAGCGTAACCTTAACCTTACTAATAGAAGTGTTCTCCTTAGAGCTAGCTATAGCTAGCGCTCCCTAGTATAATACTAATTAAAGCTATCTAAATAAATCTATAATATTAAATTTATTTATATATTATTAATATGTAAACTTATAGAAAGCTTATTTTTATTAAATACCTCTAATACCTCTAGATCCTCTAGCTTCTTATTTAGATTATATAATCTAAGTAATTAGCCCCTCTAGTAAGATTAAACTTAATATAAACTTAAGTTAAGAAGATTATAAAAATCTATTAAGTTAAATAATATTAAGAAGGAGGACCTTAAAGCTATCCTAAAAACCCCTCTAAGAAAGCTAAAATTCTAAAATTATCTTTAAAAAGCTAATTCCTTAGTAATAAATACGTACTCTAGTAATATAGGAGTATTATTAACCCTTATATTAATTACTATCTAGGGGGACTTAGAATAAATATCTCCTATTAGGTTTAAGCTAGCTAAGTTATTTAATAAGTTGATAAAATAAGACTAATATATATATATATTATACATAGTAATATATAAAAATAAAATAAAAGAAATTAAAAAGCTATATAAAGTACTAAGGAGCGCTAGCTATAGCTAGCTCTAAGGAGAATACTTCTATTAGCAAGGTTATATTATAAATAGAATAAATTTAACTAGTAATACTATATATTCTATTCTCTATACTAAGGAGTAGCTATTTATTTTTATAGCTTATATACTACTTAAAATCTATAGGTACCTTATAAAGAAAATAAATAAGGTAATCCTTTAAAGATTAAAAGTAATTCTTAATAATTATATTACTAAAAGTAGTTCTTAGAAATTACTTTATATTATATTTGAAAGTTTTATCTACTAAGTTTAGTTATAGCTCAGTCTATTTAAGCTTAATTGAAGTATAAATATACTAATAAGTACCTATTCCTACTAGTTACTAGCTCCCGCTCTTATTAGAGATATATATATTAATAGAGATAATAAGGGATAGGAGGTAAGTATATTATATATTATATTAATAAGTAGCGTTTTATTTATATAGCTTATATATTACTTAGAATCTATAGGTATCTTATAAGGAAATAGCGCTAGTAAGCTATATTTGAAAAAGAGACTTTCTTATTAGGATTTATAAGAGGGATAATTACTAGATAAGTAAATAATATAATAATCTCTTTATATAATACTCTCTTCTTAATATATAGACTTTTATATACCTCTTACTCTTACTAGAGCTATATATATTAAGAGAGATAAAGAGGGATAAGAGATAAGTATACTATAAGCTATATTAATAAGTAGCCTTTTACTTTTACAGCTTATATATTACTTAGAAGCTATAAGTATCTTATAAGGAAATAGTATTAATAAGCTATATCCACTTAAGCTATATATCTCTAGAGATAACTTTAGGCTCTAACCTTATAATAAGAGCTAGCTTACATATTACTTAAAATTTATAAATACCTTATAAATAAAATAAATAAGTAGGTCTTAGAAAGCTTAAAAGTAATCCTTAATAATAAGGGCTTTATATTATATTTTAAGGCTTTATCTATTAAATTCTATTATAATTAACTCTATTTAATAATAATAAAGGTGTAAGTATACTAATAAGTATCTATTATTTACTTAAAAAAATAAACTTTCTTATTAGAATATATAACAGGGATAATTACTAGATAAGCGAATAGTATAGTAGTCTCTTTATATAATGCTCTCTTCTTAATATATAGTTTTTTATATATCTCTTACTCTTATTAGAGCTATTAAGTTCGAAATTATACTACAGCCCCTTTATAAAAAGACTATAACAAATTTACCTAGTTCGTAGGTATAATTTACGAAATATTATATAGGTATTTTAACTTATATCCTCTATTAGTTAAGGAAAATAATATAAGAACCCTATATATTCCTATTACTTATAAGTAAACCCTTTAAATATTACTATATAAAGTTAGATATATACTATATAAGGGCTAATTATATTAGAGCTAAACGGGCTACTAAGGCTCTTATAGTAATACCCTTGCTAAACCTTCTAATAAGGTATTATAAAAGCTACTATATAAGATAACTACTTAACCTAAAAGGTTAACCTTCTAGTAAGGTACTAAAGGTAAAAGCTACTATATAAGATAACTCCTTAACCTAAAAGGTCGACCTTCTAGCAAGGTGCTGCGAAAGCTACTATATGAGATAACTCCTCGGCTGTGTATTGTTAGGAGGCGCGGAGTTAGAAGGTCTGTTGCACTTAAGCAGATAAAATCACTATGTAGTGGCCAGAGGCCCTTATTAGAGCTATATATACTAAGAGAAATAAAGAGAGATAAGAAGGTAAGTATATTATAAGCTATACTAATAAGTAGCTTTTTACTTTTATAGCTTATATATTACTTAGAATCTATAAATACGTTATAATGAGATGGTATTAATAAGTTATATCTACTTAAGCTATATATCTCTAGAGATAACTTTAAGCTCTAACTTAATAATAAGGGCTAGCTTATATATTACTAAGAATCTATAAGTACTTTATAAAAAGAATAAGTAAGCAGGTCTTAAAAAGCTTAAAAGTAGTTCTTAATAATAAGGGTTTTATATTATATTCTAAGGTTTTATTTACTACGTTTAATTATAGCTAACTCTATTTAACTTTAATAAAGATATAAATATACTTACAAGTACTTATTATGTACTTAAAGAAATAGATCTTATTATTAGTATTTATAATAGGGATAATTACTAGATAAATAAATAGTATAATATACTCTTTATATAATACTCTCTTTTTAATATATAATACTTTATATACCTCCTGCTCTTATTAGAGCTATATATACTAAGAGAGATAATGAAGAGTAAAAGGTAAGTATATTATAAGCTATATTAAGGATTAGATATTTACTTTTATAGCTTATATATTACTTAAAATTTATAAGTACCTTATAAAGAAAATAAATAAGGAGATATTTTAAAGATTAAAAGTAATTTTTAATACCTACCTCGCTTAGAGTAATTCTAAATAACTATTTTATACTATGTTTTAAAGTTTTATCTACTAAGTCTAGTTATAGCTACCTTTATGTAACTTTAATAAAGGTATAAATATACTAGTAAGTACTTATTCTTACTAGCTACTAGCTAGAGCCTTATTATATATATAGGGGCTACTAATAAAGAGCTAATAAGGGCCAATAAGGGCTAATAAGGGCTAATCAGAGTAATATAAACTAAACTAAGCTATATAGACCTATGCCTTCTATTAGGAAGGTTAATCTTTACCTTTTATAAAGCTAGGCCTACTTAAGATAAAGAACTCTCTTATTACTATTAAACCCTTATATATTTTAAGCTTAAGTTTAATTAGACTTTTAAGGAATTAAGCTAATTTATCCTAAGTCTAGATAAATATAGGTCTATATAGTATAGCTTAATTTATACTACTCTTATTAGCTTTTAATAGCTCTTATTAGCTCTTATTAGCTCTTATTAGCTCTTATTAGCTCTTATTAGCTCTTATTAGCTCTTATTAGCTCTTATTAGCTCTTATTAGCTCTTATTAGCTCTTATTAGCTCTTATTAGCTCT